>OV651816.1:49041979-49192240 GCA_927349885.1 Psylliodes chrysocephalus
TTATTGAGGGAATGGTAAAGGTTAAAAGAAAACATCTATTCATTTATATCTAATCTTTATTAAAAATATTATAGATGACAGAATCAGAATGTAAAAATTTATAAGTATATAAAATATATTTATAAAGATTAAATATAGGTCTGGTTCGGTGCAATAAAAAATAATTAGTTTATCATATGAGGGGAAAGAACCAGCAAGAAAACCCCCAAAGTTATAATAAATACAATAAAACCAATCAAACGTCAATTTGGATACAAATGACAAATTAAGTATATATATAAAAAAAAACACATTTAATTACTTGATGTTTTAGTTAAGGACAGAAAAATATATGAAATAATATTCAATTTGAGTTATACACAGGAAAATATATGAAATAATATTCGGTACATTATATAAAAAAAAAACAATATCTAATACTGCAAGGCAAAAATAAAATAAATATTTTAAGAACAATAACTCATCAGAAAACAAACATTGAGCATTACTAGGTTCAAACACACTTGATGCAAAACTGAAGAAGGGTTAATAGGGACAAGGTAACGGGGAAGCTCTACAGCTTAACTACCCACCTAGAGTTGAATATTCTGGTGACAAAATAGGGTAAGTTACCGAGACACCTATCCCGATGTTGTCCCAGCCACGGGCGAAAATGTTAGTACCAATCAACAAGGCATTTCATACTTTTAACTTAGATCTGCCAATGCTGTGAATATCTGATGTTAGAAAAACACATAATTTACTAATATAATATTACTTTTCCCTTGCCGAACTTTTAAAATGACTAAAAAAATAATCTCAATGTCAAATAAAAATTATAGCAAATTTACTTTAGTATAACTATAAAATATCAATAAACTTCAAAAATATTTAAATTAAAATATTATTTTAATATTTTTCACTGATTTAGATAGTAAAATAAGTAATAAAATCAAATAAACTCGTTATTGGAATGCAAGCAATTTTTTATGACAGATACAAAAAATGCTGTCAAGAAAAAGCATGAAATTACTTATAACAGTGAAATTCAAATCTAAATAGTGAACCATCAACTAGTTAAATAATATAAAAGTAATTGAAATATAATAATTGATTTAAAAAGGCACTTACATTTTTATCACAAATAAAACGAACGAAAACCTTTTTAACAATCACGACCATTCTCCCCCCGTACAATCCCCTGACATTCAATAATTAATTCCCGTTCCTATGACGATGATTCTCTGCTTCTGTTCCAACGCATGCACGACTTTGGTTCCTGGAATTTTCCGCGATCAAAAGCGATAGAACAGGTGAACACTTTATATTGCCATTCAACGGGGACGGAATTAAATACGATCCCTTTCAATACAGTGTAAAATAGAAGAATATGAAAGACTTTGTATTTCAAGTGTGTGGAGGAAACATTGTTTTAAAACACTTTATTAAAAAATTAGTCTAGCGCTTTTTCGTCAAATAAGGCATCTTCAGGACTTCATCAAAAAACTTTGGGCCAGTATATTTAATTTGTTGAATATTGATGCAAAACAATTTCTCCTTTTCATACACGTGAAATACAAAATCATAAAATTTCTCCAATTAATAAAATCAATCATAAACTGCAAAAATAAGCTCAATATTGATGAAAACCAAAACAAAATTACATTTTTGACATGTCAAGCAAATGAAAACAGACCAATAAGAATGCTGGACAATATTTTTCGACCCTGTACCCCAAAACAAAGCTCAATTGGACAATGTTCTAGTAATATATGCTCTAAGATATAACCCCCATTTTCAAAGAGCTCATTTTTTTTAATCAGTATGCTTTGTCCTCTTGGTCAAAAATTTCAAATTGATATTATTGTTCGTTTTTGAGTTAGATATTTTTTATTATTTTTTAACTCCTCCTTAACCCCTAAATTTATTCAGATTTTTTTCGGAATCAGTAGGCTTCATCTTCTTATGGAGCTTGATGTTTACTAAAACTTTCATGCTGGTCTTGCTTTTCGTTTTTGATTTCAACTCTTCTTAACTTCCCATGTTTAATGATATTTTTTTTCAAAATCAATATCCTTTGTACCCTCATAAAGCTTAATTTTTGCTAAAAATTCCAAATTGATATCATTTTTCGGTTTCAAGTTAATATTTTTTTTATATTTCAACCCCTCTTAACCCCCTCCATTTTTATTCAGATGTTTTTCAAAATCAATAGGCTTCGTCCCCTTATATACTACTCTTCACAGACTATTTTGTGAAGAGTATAATAAGAGGGTGGATTGTTCACTAGTGGATTTTAATGATCATGATTGCTTCACTTGCAATAATCGTTCTACAATTTTCCTCACTAAAAAATTAACTCTTGTGTCACAAATAACTATTATTCAGAGTTGGGAAGAGTACTGCGTTAAATTGCTTATGAGTATTTGAGTATGTGAACTTATGTAAATATAATTCAAAGCAAATGAGTACTTTTGCAAATTTTAGAGAGTACTCGTGAAAAATTCGAGTAACGAGTATGAGTACCTTACCTCCTTTAAATAATTCTAGTTAGTGACTCAAGTTTAGAAAAAAGGAATTATAAAAATTAGTGACAGTAAGTCAGTAAGTAACAAACAAAAAACGAGAGAATCACATGTCTTCTATAAATCAATTAGCACTTACCATTAACGTGTAAGCCCTACTTTTCATTTTAATCTTACAGTAAGACATATTCTTATCTTTTTCGTCTTGTATCTTTGGCGTCGATAAGTTATTTGGAATTGCCTTAGGGTTATGACGTCGATGATAGTGGTATTTTGAAAATTAATGGAATTGTCAGATATATTTTGGAAATATTGACAGAGAGTTTAATAATTGTCAGAAAATATTATATTGAAGTTAAAGTGTGAATGGGAAGGACAACTTGTAGGAAGGAGGGGGAGTAATATGAGAAAACAGATGAAAACAGCAAAGGAGACCAGGCAAAAGAATAGGAGTTACAGAAAGCAGAAGAACAGAGGGAGCAAGGAGAAAAAAGCGAAGCGAAAGATTTAGATTTTTTTATCGATTAGTATTATTTTTAGCTATTTTTTTGACATTTTTAAAAGGTGGAATCATCGTACTTGTTACTCACCAGCTGTAAAAAAATGTACTGAGTACTCTAAAATCAAAAGTACTCGAAATTTTTTGAGTATGAGTCCCCTCAGGATAAAAGTACTTACGAGTACCAATTACTGAGTACTTTGAGTACTTGAGTACACTTTTGAGTACAATTAACTCGTGTACTGCTCAGCTCTGCTATTATTACGTTTAGTTCAATTTTAACTTCAGTTATGTAAGTTTAAAAATAAACAATTTGTAAAAAACGTTTAAGTGATAAAGCGATTAGCAAGTATATAATTAAAAGAAGTATTCAGCTAAATAACGGATTGTATGTAAGCTTTCCACTCCTAGAACAAATCCATAAGCAAAATCCAGCCGACAATCCTAAAAGTAAAAATATCTAAACCAAACAACGTCGTTGTCAATACTCGTCTAGATTCATCAAATCCAAATGCATGCGAGTAGAATAAAGACAATATCGATAGCGGGTATCCGACATTTGAAGGCACAGTCACACCATCATTTTCAAAATAATCCCTCAGGAAGATGAAATACGCGCTTTCATCCCACAAAAGCGTAACGCTCCAATCGCATACCGATTTCATGTAGGTAAATCGAACTGATTCGATGGAAACAGAGTAGGCTCGAGATGAAAGTATCTTGTCGCTCTGAAGAGAGTCGGTTTACGCTTCCCCTCAGGCTTTTGTGAACAGAAGTGATTTATAAGTGATGGAAATTTGTTGCATTTAGGATATTGTTTTTCAGAAAAGAATACTATTGACGGTGTTTCTCGTTTGTTTTGCTAAAACGATATCAAAGCTAAAACGTAAGGATTTAAAGCGGGCACCAGTAGAATATATATTATGCAACATATAGGGAATGTATTCTTACATAAAATCGAAATATTCCATGAAATAATATTAGGTCATTTATTATTTAATGCCCAGTTGCTAAATTTCATCCTTAGTGTTCACCCAGTGGTCGAAATTCGACCCTAATAATTATTAGAAATTTGATGAAAACATGTATGCATTCGTATGTAATGTATGTAATTTAGTATTTATTTTTCTCAAAATAATTTTCATTTATTTCAAAATAAATACTTTTAGGCTACCCTGTATATTATACTAATAAATGTATCAGTAAATTAATTATCGAAAAGTGTTACAATAGTAAGGCAGGCAATATTGAATAGATATATCGAAATGTAAACCATATTTGTTCAAATTAGGACATACTATATGAACAGAACGTATAGTCAATACATTAGTTCGTGCAGTAACCGTGTGAAATGTTAAACTATTCCACGTTCTTGGTTTGGGGATAGCAAGGGTAATTTGTTCGAATAACTCCATCACACCAGCCAACTTAGATATTAGTTTATACAGTAAGAGAAAGGATAGTTTAGTAATGAGTAAAAGAGTACACTTTAGCTTATTTTCACTAAGGCACTTATTTATTTTGTAACTCAATTTATTTGTACTAAATACAACTCTAATCTATATCTCTTTTACTGAAACGACTAATTTACTTTGACAATATTTATCTGAACAGAACGATATCTTAACTACACTTCTACTCAAATGGCAAAACAGTCTATTTATACACAAATGTGATGTTCTCGAATATTCTAGACGTCTTATGACCAACAATCAGGCGTGTCTGCCAGAACATGCTGTAACCAACCGCACCCAGGTACCTTAATAATTTATTAATTCCATTTAATAAATATAAAATTGCATTATTATTAAATTCAAAATCCTTCATTTAACGAAAAATCTCCCAGATAATTAAATCTTATTTACGTCACCTAATAAATAATATCTATAACCACGTCCGTAAAAGATCCAAATTTCGTGCACTTGTCTGAGAACCAGCTCAAGAAAATATTTCTTTTCACGAAGTAATTATCATTAAAACACTTAACTCGCTTATCTTTCTAGTTTTGATGTTAAGACCGATTTCGACAATAATTTGATACACAAAGCTTTCAAGGCTTTCAAGGCTTTGCACCCACAGTATTTCGATGGGAACTAAAAACATAGAGACGTCACAAAGCCATTAAAATTTAGTATAAGAAGCCAGACCCAAATGAGCTCGGATTCATTCAATTTTAATTATTTGATGTGCATTCATTCAATTTTAATTATTTGATGTGCATTCATTCATTTTTAATTGTTTGATGTGCATGGATTCATTTTTAATTATTTGATGTGCATGCACTCATTTTTTATTATTTGATGTGCAAGCATTTATTTATTATTTGTACCCAGTTATATTTCAAGTTCACTAGTCAGTACCTTTCGTAATAACGTTCTTCCTAAACAACGTCTATCCTACAATATCTCCTATTCCCGGACACTGACAACGTCCCACGCCTTATTTCCGACGCTTGCCGCCCCTAAATATTTCCTTCATAATATCCTTGTTGACACCCTTCGTCACGTCCCGCACCACCTATATAATTCTACCGTATATCTGTCCCAATGCAGTACCGTATTAAATACCTTCCTTTCCACCACGACGCTAGGCGCCTCGATGCGAGGCGATGCTCAACGCTGCGACGTACCTAAATCGACGCCGCCACGACGCTAGATGAAATTAGTACATAATCTAATGTCTGTATTTTCAATGGTGAGTCAAAAGATTTATGTAACTTTCTTTAAGATGCCACCGGAGTTTCGTTTAAACGAGGATTTTTGACATTTTCTACAAAATATTATCAATATAACCAATAAACCACATGTCCTTCAGGTCATACAGCCCGAAAGACAGTTAGGATAGACATATGTTTCGATGGGTAAATTTTTGAGTATTTCAATAGAAATTATAAAAATCAATATTAAGAAATATACAGGGTTGTATTAAGTTATTTCAATAGTAATTATAATAATCAATATAATAAATATACAGGGTTGTATTAAGTTAATTCAATAGAAATTATAAAAATCAATATTTTAGCAATATAGAGGGATGTGCTATCGTGGATAAATTGTACAAATCAAGATGGTAAAGTTTAATAGTAAGTTAACCAACTGGTGAATACACTGTTCGTTATCTCAAGGGGGACACCTATATGCTAAGCAACCCGTTCTACTAGGTTTGAAAAAGTATATGTGAAATCAACATAGTAATTAACTGGCGAATTGGCACTGTTTGTTACTTCCGTTGGTCATCACCTCTATACTCGTCGAAATATTTACTAAGAGGGTGGCAACCTATCTAGAATAGAATCAAATCAACATCAACACAATAGTTAACCAACTGGCGAATTGGCGCTGTTCGTTAACTCTGTTGGTCATCAATCTAAATAAGAATATAAACTTAAATACAGTAGTTAATCAACTGGCTAATTGATGCTGTTCGTTAACTCCGTTGGTCATCAACCTAAATAAAATATATATTGATAGCAAATGAATATGGTCTGCATTTGAACGGGACTCAAGTGAGATCTCAGTAAATAGTAACAATTGTAATATACTTTGCTAATTATTCCATCACGTTTAAAATATGAAAAATAAAAAGAGTTTAAATATGAATTTTATGTTTTATTTATCAATTTGCACCAAACTTTGCATCGCATTCTGGTTTACCTTAATTAACATTATCACAACATGGGTATATAAATTATCAATTGATTAACTAGACGATCATTTCTACTACTTAAGGAAAAAGGCCAAATACAGTAAGTATAGAATTTAAAGTAAAATAAACTTGCGATGTAAATAATACCATTTCAAAGAGTAAAATAACGAACAAATAAGGGGGTGCCGGGGGTGGGCCGTCACAATGCTACGACGGTTTGTTGTTTCTAGAGACTTCATAATTCATAAACTGGTCCTATACATTCTAGATAGATGATTTACCTGGACAAATAGGAATGGGAATGGGCGTGGCTGTCTTATGGTTGTTTTGGAGGTTGACTTATTTTATCGAATATTTTTGAAAATGGAAAATGTAGGCCGTTAAAGACTCAAATAAAGAAATATATCAGTGTTAGTAGTAACAAAAATTCTATATATACTTCGGTTGAGAAGGCCATTATAAACCTCGCACATTATATCCTTCGGCGCTACGTGCCTCATGATATAAAACTGCTCAGTAAATAATAGCTTGCTTCTCAACCTAAGTGTGTAATGTACAATTAAATCCCCGATAACGGTGGGATTTGAATCGTAAACCTCTAGATTCGCAAGTTCAGACTCTAACCACTAGCCACTCTACCTTCCTCTCTGTTTTCATTATTTGGTAGGTAAAGTTTTATTTGGGAATTTCCGAACAATTTAATATAAACTTAAAAATCAAAAGAAATTTTTGTCTGAATATGATGCCGTCTATTGCTGCTGGGAAGGAATGGAGCAGTATATTCACTATTTTTGGTGGAAATTTGTTATGAATAACTTTTTTTAAATTTATGTTAACAGGTGCCTAAAGGTTCTTTTATGAACAGAACCCGTCGTGCGCCCCACGAGCATGCCCATATGGGCTTATTTGAAGACTCCCATATCCTTCTGTATTGCTTACGCTAAAAATTGTATTACAAACTGTATGCTTACCGCTTATCCTGGGCTATGATAAACATAAGCTGCAAAATCAGTGTGACACAAAATACCCCACAAGAGAATTGGAACAGAATTAACTATCATCGACCTACCAAACTAGGGTAACAGTAATTTTAAGATTAAGGGACCAACAACGGGATTATCGTTTAAAGAATTATATATCTATAATAATACCCAAAATTGCATATTGTCACGGGCCTTTCGGTCGTGATGGAGTCACTTTAAATAGTGAATCTATGTGTTACCTGACTTGAGGAAATAAAAGAGCAGAACAACAATTAAAAATTTATTAAATATAAATAAAATATCCAAAATGTCACAATAAATAAATCATAGGGTCTTACCAACGGCTAAACATCTAAAGGTGACGTGGCCACGTCACGTCATTTCTTCTATTGGGATGCGAGACGATGATGAGGCTCAAATTAAAAGTACCGGATGAGACTCCGACAGAGAGTCTAGGGTGAGACTCCGACCAAGAGTCAAGGATGAGACTCCGACCAAAAGTGCAGGATGAGACTCCGACAGAGAGTGTCATTATTGTTGACCCAGCCGATTTTTATATTAATCGATTAAGGTCAGTACGTGTCTAGTCTAATGTTATATTTACATTTTCGAGAATGTAGTTATGAATTGCATCTAATGTTTATCAGAATATTATATAAAGTATTATGCTGAATTGTTCAATTTAACGAATGAATTTTTAAATAAAAAATTAAAATTTTATATATAGGGTGATATTTGTTTAGCGTAACAATATCTTGACTAATGTTAAATAACAAAGAAATGATTGGGGTTATCCAGTTACATAATATTCACAAATTAACACCCCACTCTTCATCAAGGATTTAATAAAATACCTCTACTCAAAAGTCTCAAGAATGTAACAAAAGTAATAAATGAGCAGAATTTGAATTTGAGGTGAAACACGCACTAGTTTCAGGTACAGGTGACGATATTGTATATTATGTAATATAAATAGAAACTTGACGTGGTTTATAAAAACATTCACAATGGGTATTGTTGTTTCACCTAGACCAGCCGTACTCAACCTTTTTTTCCTTCGGGCCACATACGTATGTTTGCTATGCTACACGGGCCGCAATATCTTTGGGTGATGACCCTTTATTTAACCCACCCATTTAAAATTTGTTAGTGGAAACCTTAAATAAAAAAACCACAAAACATAAATATATCCCGTAGGGTTACTGCAATAACAAAGATAACTCACATTTTTAGAGTTTTGAGAAAACGCTTTTCAAAAATTTTAAATGAAATAAAAATCAGTGAAAGCACTGTTTAATAAACAACTCCAATAAAAAAAAGGAATTTAAAACAAGTCTTTACAAATATAAACTAAGAATCTATCGATTGGGAACAAAAAAATAAAAACGTCACTTAACTTATTTTAACTGTCTACACAAGTATTAGAAATTAAAAATTTAAAAAAACCGACTTCAAAAACGTGCAGATGCCGTCACCACATCTTAACCAATTTTACATGGGACCACCCTTGAGGTACCCCCTTACTAACAAAAAAAGAATCATTGAAATCGGATACTGTGTTAAAGAATAATCGCTGAACATACATAAAAAAAAATATCGCGACGAATTGATAACCTCCTCCTTTTTTGAAGTCGGTTAAAAAGTGGGATTCTCTTCATCCGATATGGCACGTATCGAGACGCTTATCTTCGTTCAACAGACTGCAATTCTTATGTAATGTCTCTCTCTATTCGATACGTATCGTGTCGAGTTCGCACACTAGAATCCATGTGCACTGTGCAAGTCATACTATTCAATGTCTCTGTCACTAACTTCTGTGGAAGGTTAAGGAAGTGTTTTTAACATTATTGGATAGAGGTAGATTGTGATATTAATGTTGAAATTTATATGGTGTAGTAAATATTTTTTCTTGGCATTACTTACATTATTTGGCACTTTTCAGAGACTGTTTTCACCCTTTTAGGCATCCCTCTGCTGGTATAGCTTGGGTTTTTCAAGCAAGTGCTTCTGGCACATACTTTGATTTTCTTTTACTATACAAAGAATGGTCGCACTGCGCAGCTTTCTGAGTGCCTTTTAAAAGGAGATAGAAAACTCCGCCATTTTGATCCCTTATTACGTGTTGCCTACATCTTGGCGCAATATTTTTAATAGATGCGTTTTAATCTCCGCTTCTGCTTCGGAATTGTCGGTTTTCTTGTTTTAATCTGACAGGTTAAAACGACTAAACCGACAATTCCGGAAGCAGAAGCGGATGATTAAAACGCACCTGATATTTTTCTTGCTGCTGTCAGTGTCAGTGAATATTATTTTTGGAGTCACAGTTTATTGCTAAAGAATCAGTTAGCTCACTCGGACCAGTTGAAAGTTCCAAAATAACATCCACTCCAGGGATACAAATTCAGGATACGCAGAAGACTGCTGTTTTATTATAGCCGGTTGTCATATATTGTATTATCCGAGTTGCGCAGTGTATAAACTGGAACATTGAGATCAAATGTGCCGACGCAGAGTGAGCGATCTGATTCTTTAATTATAAACTGTGGCATAGGAATCAAAATGGCCGCGCCCTATGTTGGGCGTGTCGGACCTCTCTCTTGCACCGTATAGTAATCAAAAACCATTTTAAGGCGATGAACCAGAAATCACCATGGTTATACCCTTGGTTAACCTTGAAATCATGTGACTAAAGCCCTAAAAAGATAACCGGTTATTGTAACGCATTAACGTTAAATCGTTTTTAAGGAATATGACCAGAAATGTTGACATTTAATTTCTCGGTTAATTTTATGAAACTGGCCTGAATAAAATTGTGTGATGTTGATATGTTACCAAAAAGAATTATATTTGTGTAGTGTAGACTGGATGTTACAATTTAATAAGGAACAGTTTGACATGTTTTTTACATGGTGTCAGAAGCATTTTTTGATAATTTACGTAGCTAATGTCATTTCCAACTTTGACTGAGCTAATTCTATAATCTAACCAAAAAACACTAATTGCATGTCACTTCCACTTGTCATTATTAACCACATACTTTGATTTTCTTTTACTATACGGAGAATGGTCGCACTGCGCAGCTTTCTGAGTGCCTTTTAAAAGGAGATAGAAAACTCCGCCATTTTGAACCCTTATTACGTGTGGCCTACATCTTGGCGCAATATTTTTAATAGGTGCGTTTTAATCATCCGCTTCTGCTTCGGAATTGTCGGTTTTCTTGTTTTAATTTGACAAGTTAAAACGACTAAACCGACAATTCCGGAAGCAGAAGCGGATGATTAAAACGCACCTGATATTTTGCTTGCGGCTGTCAGTGTCAGTGAATATTATTTTTTGAGTCACAGATTATTGCTAAAGAATCAGTTAGCTCACTTGGACCAGTTGAAAGTTTCAAAATAACATCCACTCCAGAGATACAAATTTAGGATACGCAGAAGACAGCTGTTTTATTATAGGCGGTTGTTATATATTGTATTATCCGAGTTGCGCAGTGTATAAACTGGAATATTGAGATCAAAAGTGCCGACGCAGAGTGAGCGATCTGATTCTTTAGCTATAAACTGTTGCATAGGGTTCAAAATGGCCGGCCCTATGTTGAACGTGTCGGACCTCTCTCTTGCGCCGTATAGTAAAGAAAATCAAAGTATGTATTATTAACCCACATCTGGACTCAGGTATTTACCGGTTATAATTAATGACGTTTTAAAGGGCTTAAATATGACGTTATAGAAAGAAACCAAGGATAACAAACATCGCTTTAATTAAAACGGTAAATACCGCAAATCACCAGTTGATCGCTTTAAAACGGTTAAAGTATGTGGCTTCTGGTCTTTTTAACGTGCAAATAATATGGAGACGAGCGTTAGAATCCCCACTCGTTATGGCTTGACCAATCACTCGTTACAGCTTGACCAATCAATAATTCACCAAGACCATTCGGGCATCACGTGTTATCATCCATTGAGTTTTGAAGATTAGCTGTATCGCGGAAAGAAAGGGTGACGTAATCAACTTGTCGATTTTGGACCAATCGAAAGATACCAGAGACGGCTCTAGGCAAAACAAATGGCTTGGGCAAAATGTTGAAGTAATTCAACAAATATTTTCAAAAAAGTAAGTATTCTGGCCTTTATCTTGTTTTGACAGAAACACTATTAGGAATCAGACTAAATATATTTAGCAAAAATAAGTTACATGTATCTTATCTGGTTTTGGTAGACACACTATTAGCAATTGAACACAATGTTGTGATTATATTTCGGTATAAATGCCACTCATTTTGTTGGTGCATATGTATTAATGTATTAATATGGAGTTAGTTTTTGTTGACCATTTGTTTATCATGAATATAGACTTCATTCACACTTGTCTTGTTTAAGCCGTATATTATTTGAAGTATTTTGAGACGAAAGTGTACTTAACTCGAAAATGCAGAAAGTGGAGATATTTTGTTTTTGCTGTAACCCCATGAACAAACGTTTATTTAAAAACTAGCATGGTATTTAGCCCAGCAACCGAAAAATGTTTTCGCGAGTTTCGCTCAAAATTTTAAAAACAATCCAATAGTTTTAAAAAACATCTTCTTAATAATAGTGTATCGGGACGCAGAGAAAAGTTTGAAGGGCCGCAGGTTGAGTATGGCTGACCTAGACAAAAATTCGATAAACTCTTCGTGCCGCGTTCGAATTTTCTAGTTATATTAAAAGCACTAGAAAATATTCATAAAATGAAATTATTTTCCTTAATAAATATTTCTCTTTGAATAGCTTGAGCATTAAGAGAAGTAGCTAGACACAAAGAAAACAACTTCTAGTTATTGAAACTGGTCTATATCATAATAACATTTCCACAGCGATTCAATTTTAAGTCATTAAATTCTTGAAAATAAATTTAGCATTTCGGAGTATCCTTTCATTTTCTGAGTAGATAAAAACTCGATTTATGTAAAAAGCAAGTTGGTTTATTGAATTTTAATGTTTCCCCTCTCTGTTTTCTTTTCTGTATATAAATAACTCTACAAAATACTTTTAAATTTTTCTTATTTACCACTTTAGAATATTATAAAAACGTTTTAAAAACTATTTTGATTTATTCGTGCGAAAATCGAACTATTTATTATATACATTCATTTCTTTAAAAGGATATCGTAGCTGATCCATAAGTCATTTTGATGGTTACTGACCCACTATATCGGCTTAGATTAATAACGTATGTCAAATATATTTTTCATTTCTTTGATAAACGGACCAATCGCTATTTCGAAATAGGATTTTGATCATTCCATAACCTTCCTATCTATGAACGAAAACAAAAAATAGAATTACTGGTTTTTAAATATCAGATAAAGCTTTGTCAAAATATTGGATATCCATATTTATAGACATGAAAACAAGGTTTAAATAAAAAATATTTTTAAGGTTTATTGGGTGTTGCGCTTTTACCTGGACAATTGACCATTATTTAAAAATGGGTTAATGAGTTAAATTAAAAACAATTATTATAACAGCATAATACCAAATTCTGATAATAAGAGGCGTTGTTTGGAATATTAGTACAGTTAACAAATATAAATAATGTTGAATAGGTACTACATCAATATATTATGATCCTTGACACCAGTGAAGTTTTAAATATCATTTTCAATCAACACTTTATAAATGGGCCTAAATTTTTAACTAATAACTTTTCTCGGTACAAAAATATCAATTATAATCAGATAAACACATATTTGTTTTAATAGCCATTTATATAACTAGTTACAAAATGTCTTATTTTGTGTAACGAGTAAATATTTGGAATATGAGCGGAGCCAGATTCCGCAAAATAAACGAGTTAAACAAAACGGCATTTCGCACAACGTATTACATTCCAATTTTGACTATAATATTTATAAAGTTGTGTTTGGTAAAAAATAACTAACGTTAATTTTTTTGTTTTTTCAATCAAGGTTTTATAAAAACGAATAATTGGAAAATTGTTGGAAAAGAAATGCCGCATTTTATAAAACTTTAATATTTTTTAAATGAAAATATGAATTAATGTATGCTTACGGTTACTTAATTTAATTAAAATTATCTCTGTATGCAACCGATATTATTCACATTTGTATTGTTAGTTGCATAGCTAAGTAGTAGTTATTAAAGGTAAACGTCAAATCGTCTGAAATTTATAGATTAAGCTAACTACAAGTATAGCGATATTTCTAATATTTTTTTTTTATAAAGTCGAAGTTTCGTAATTTGCGTTACACGATGTTTTGATTATTTCATGCAGGTTTATGAATAATTGCGACGGTTAACAATAGCGACCAAACCAAAATTATTAATAATCGCAAGATCACCAACAAAATTTATTTTTATATAGCCAACCGTACTTGCGTATGCATTGATTTGAAAACGTTATGTATTTAGTTACATAAAGTAGGCCATTTTGATACCTGCTGAGATTACAAAAGATGTCACGTCAAATTTTAAAAAATGCTTTTACTTTTTTATAACTAAATTAAGAAGTACCTGAACGATTCTCGTACCACTTTATGCATAGAAAGTATATTTAGTAAACCTATCTATGCTGTGACAACTCTGGAAAAAGAGATCCCAGCTGTGCACTACGATTCGGTGACATTGTTTCAAATATGAGTCCTCGGGTGAGTCCTAGGTACTTCACCTTTGTTGCAAAGTTTAGTTTTGTGGTTTGGAATTCCTTTATCTTCTTTTTTTTAACATACCACTTCTGTCTTCTTGGGATTTAGAGAGCTACTTGATTTCCTTGGTAGAGTATATTCCTAAAATTTCCAGTTTGCAGAATAGCCAAGTAATTTTCATTTTCTATGATTTAAGCAATAATGTGCAACATTTGCAATAATGTGCAACAATATAGCAATAATGTGTAAAAATATAGCAATAATGTGCAACAATATAGCCATAATGTACAAGCAAAATTGTACTCGAGTACTCAAAGTACTCAGTAATTGGTACTCGTAAGTACTTTCATCCTGGTGGGACTCATACTCAAAAAATGTAGTGTACTTTATATTTTAGAGTATTTAGTACTTTTAATTCTTCAGCTGACGAGTAACGAGTACGAGTTCTGATGTGCGCATATATATAATAATGATTCCACCTTGGAAAGGTTAAACCATTCCAATATTCTAGAGCTTTTAGGGTTATAGTTACTTTGGCTCCCCACAAAAATTTCAAAAAAATAACTAAAAATAATACTAATCGATAAATATTGAATTTGAAAAAATCTAAATCTTCCGCTTCGCTTCTTTGTTCTTGCTACCCTGTTCTCCTGCTCTCCTGCCTGGTCTTCTCTAATTTATATTCTCACTCGTCCTTCTGACGAATTCTCCTTCCTGCTAAGTTATCCTTCCTGCTAAGTTATCCTTCCTGCTAAGTTCTCCTTCCTATTCCATTCACACTTATCTTCAATTTGAATAAAACTTTTTTCATCTTTCTCTTTATTCCTTTTTTATTGTTTTTTTTTTATTTCATCTATACAATATAAAATCTTCAACTGTCTAACTAAACTTCAGTACAATATTTTCTGACTGTTTTTAAATTTATAAAATGACAATTCTAAACCCCTTCCTATGACAATCTTCTCAAAATATATTTGACAATTCCATTAATTTTCGAAATCCCATTACCATCGCCTTCGCAACCCTAAGCCAATTCCAAATAACTTATCGACGCCAACGATACAGGATGGACAAGATAAGAATATGTCAAATGACGGAATCGTGGCAACAAAATATGTTTTAAAATATATTACTGTTCTGTTGAGTATTCTCTATCTATATCTTTGCCCCTACCTAATATTACTTTATATTAACATTAAATTGAAAAGTTGGGTGTACACGTTAGTGGTAGGTAAGTGCTAAATAATTTATAGGAGATAAGAAGTGATACTTTCCGTTTTTTTTTTTGTTTTTTTTTTGGTTGTTACTGACCTACATAATTCCTTTTTTCTAAACTTGAGTCACTTACTAAAAGTCACAATTATTTTTTCTACACCCACACGGATATTAACTGATCTACGCACAGACTACTAAACGAAAAAGTATGCCATTGCGTTGAACTGAACGAATATATTTCATGCCCATTCTACCTCGTAAAAACACTTTAAAAACATGAAATCCACCAATCACAGTTCATATTTTGGTAACCCAGCAACTATTATTATTTAAATTGTATATGACAATTCTGTCAAACTAATTGTCAGTATATTTTTTAGTTAGTGAGATTGAATATACATAAAAATTAGTTATTCTTGTGTAAAATCTATATATAATTTTAATTTCGTCTATATTTACAAATAAATCATAAATTTTAATCAAACTATATGAAATTAATTTAATTACGGATATTAAAACTAAAATAACTCGATGGAGGTGAGACCAAGGCATTTGGCTTTCATACGAGAGGCCCGGATTCAAATCTGTTTATTTTATAAATAATTCTGATTTAATAACCTAAAATAATTTTTAAAATTTGTAGTTTTGTTAGTGGGTCGTAGAAAAAATATAGTGTACAACTCGAGTGGATTATTCATATCCACTCTTGTTGCACAAATTACAATTTTAGAGTAGAAACTGCTGTAAATAGAAGGCATCTAAAGAATAATAGACCTACCGCAATCGTTTCTAATTTACCAATATCGTTATTGACTGATTAACTTTAGGTATCGCCGCTGCCTAAATTAGAGGTGAAAACAGAAAAACGGTACACTTTTTACAGTGCAATCATTATTTATTCTTTTTTCTAAAGCAATTTTATTATACAGTAACTTCATAATTCATTTGGACTTTCCGTTTTTTATCCCCTGATACCGTAGCTTTTCATACTCTTTATCTTAATTTTGCTTGCTTTTTAATGTACCTATTTAATTTTGCGAATCCTTTCCAAAGACAAAACTGGCTCTAATGTTTTAATAAATTCAAGATGTCTTTCTTAAAAGGACGCGACATAGTTAAAATTCGACAACAAAACGAACTAAAAATGTACAAGATTACAAGCTGAAAAAGCAACTTCCAAATCTGAATGAAAAATGCAGAAGATTGGGGAAGGAAACTTTACATCATGAATAAAAAATGACTTAACTTGAGTAGAAACCTACTTAATTTTTAATAATGAAAGCGCATTCTACAGGTTTTAAAAAATTTGCTTAACATGAGTAAATTAAGGAAATGAAAATCTGATTTTATTTTAATACAAAAATGAAGGGTTAGAGATTTTTGATTAAATTTAGAGAAACAATACATCCACGAACATATTACCCTGTGATAGTATTGGGATTTGAATATGTTAACAAAAATTGTATAAATAAGTCACAAACAAATTAAACTTGTAAAAACTCTATTGTCTTTTGGAAGGATAATCTTAAGAGGAAACAGAACACTTCGAAAATTTATAAATCACGCTTATAAGTATAAGTTTAAATTAGAAAATCCTTAAAACATTTTTTCTTTCGCGAGAGGTACGGTTTGCTCTTAACTTGAGAAAAAGTAACATTTACTTAAAAAACTTATTATAATGACGTCATTTGGAACCATAATGTACCGTTAATTACTCATTTTACTTCCAATTTTGCTGACCTTACATTGGTTTTAGCACGTGCGTATACCTCTTAAAGCATTATCCATTCTATTCATAGTTACCTCTTATAAAACCCTGTTAGGTATTCCAATGAGCTATCAAAATGCTAGCTGTGCGTAATGACAGGTTATGATATGGAAACCCTGGGCAAGTTCGAGATGATGCCCTATGGAGTGAGCAGGGCATGAGCAGAGCGAATGTAGTAACATCTCGAACGCGCTCTGTCACTCAGAGTAAAAAAAACATAACCTCAATCCAGTATGTCAGTCAACGGTTAGTTAATTATTATGCATTACAATAAAATAACATAAAATAAACTTTCAGAATTTACTTATAATACTCTATATGAGTTAAATAATTTTAAAATACAAATATTACCTAGCACAAACCCACAGAACAATAATATGTGCCGTTCATTGACATAATTGACATTTCATTATTTAACTTCCCGGCAGATCTCGATCTTCTAACAAAGAGTTAAAAGAGTGCACAATAATTTTTTAGGGCTATTCCCTTATATTTTTACAAGAACAAGTCATATAACAATAACTTTAAGATTAGCACTAAAACCAAAGTCATATCGAACGCGACAGATCACACTCCGAATCTCTAAAAAAACGTGAAAATGAACTCAGAGCAACCCGAGTTTCTACTTGAACTCACGGCCTGAGGGCTTGTTGTTTTTGACAGGGTCAATGATAAAGCGGATCATTTTGCGAGCGGCCATATTGCCTCGCAAGTGCTCGTTAATCAGAATTGGTATAGAAAAATGTGTTTCAAAACCAATTTTCAGTCATTGAATATAGAATAAAGAAACCAAAAGAGGTTAAAGGCTGTGTGCATGTAGCTTAGAACAGCAAAGAAAACTTGTATTTCGTGCAAAATCACGAAATTCAAGTTTTCTTTGCTGAACTTCGATTATCTTTATCTTTTTATCAGTTGTAAGCAGGTAGGGTTAGGTTTGGTCCAGAACACTGCGGCCTCTTGGGTCTATTGTATTCCCCTGCTTTCCCCGTATTCAGGTACTATCTGTGGAATAGTCCTGTGTGTTTGGTTAGTTTTAATAGGTTCCCTACCAAGTGTTCCTGGGGCGTTATTTCCGGTTCTAGACCAAAAAGGATGAAACGTCGCCTAGTAAGAGCTTCGCATTCGAAGATCACATGGTATGAGGTTTCTTTATCTTCCATGCAAAGTCCACACATGAAGGTGTTTCAGCAAGCAGTGCCCCGTTAGTAATCCCACAATGGTGGATATCTGAGGCCTTGCGAGTTTTAGGCCTCAGTAGCCATGCGTGGATTTGGTCCCCTTAGAACGAGCTTACTGATTCTGTTCCCTCTTATCTGTTGCCAGTAAACTTGGTGTTTTGTGGTTATCCACCTGTTCACTGCCTGACGAACAGAGGTTTTGCTTATCCCAAATACAGGTTCGGGTCCTGTGAATGGTAGATCTGATCCCCCTTTAGCGAGTTCATCAGCCTTTTTGGATATCTTTGTGACCTGGTGCCCACGCTAGGTTTACCTTGTTGTGGGTTAAATTCTCTCGTACACACAATTCGATTGCTTGTATTTCAGTCTGAAATACAGGGGCATGTTTTCCCAGTGAGACGATGATGTCGCATTTGGGTTTAACTCCATGTACGCCAAAGCCTGTTGCCTTGTTAGTTTTAGATCCATCCGTATTCCATACGAGACCACTAAGCAAGTATTTATCTATCTCCTTATTTACCTCGTTCCAGTTACAGTTGACCTGGAAGAGTCTGTTAAAGGTTAGGAGGGGTGTCATGTGATCTGATTGTATATTTAATATAGAATCATTTACTTAATGTGTCATTCTGGTATGTTTTATATGTCCCAGTTGTTGGAGATTTCCAATCTGTATGTACTCATTCTGGCCTCCCCCTTTATGACTAGGTCAAGGGTTGGCAGGTTTAGAATGATTTCCATAGAGGCTGTCGGTGTACTTCTCAGTGCTCCTGTAATACAAAGGCATGCCAGCCTCTGTACTCCTGAGATAGTATTAAGGGCTGTTTTGTGGTTTACTTTTGGCCACCAAACAACTGCTCCATAAGTTATCATGGGTATTATTATTGCCAAATATAGCCAGTCAGTGGACTATTTTTGGTTTTAATCCCTATGTTTTTCCAAATGTCCGTCTCCCTACAATGAGAGACATTTTACATTTGTTGGTCACTTTTTGTAAGTGTTGGTTCCAAGTAAGTTTGCTATTTAGGATTAGACCCAGATATTTTACTTGGTTCTGTTAGTTTAGCCTTCCTCCAGAGTCGGAGTTTTTAAAACCTCCAACCTTGTTTTCCGAGTATAGGTCATAAGTTGTGCCTTATCAGGGTTTACCAAGAGGTTTTTCTGTCAGCCTAAGACTTTGATTATAGTAAAACAAATAATTTTCACTTCAAAGAATAAGTTTATGTTTATTTTGAAAAACATGGATAATCAATCTATACAACTATCAATCCATCCATCATTGACCCTGTAAAATCACCAGGCCCACAGGGTTCCATCTCATGACTTGCCATTACCCATGGGCAACCATTTTGTTTGCAATGCCTAGTTGTATGCTTTTGACATATTAATAATTACCTTAGAGCATTTCTCTAAGATAATTACTATGTAACAATGTACAGATCTCTTTGTTTATATTTGTAACAAATGACGCTGCTTGGAAACCACAAGGCCGCTTCTCCACACATTTAGTATTTTTCCATTTTCCAAAATTATATCTATTACACAGCTCAACATGCCAATTCGTATACCTTTATTTCCTAAAATTTTATAGACCTCTACAGAAATGCCATTTTTTGTTTAAAACTTATCAGAGCCTGACCACCTATATATTGATTGAAAAATGTTTTTACTCAGTGACACTATTAGTCATAGAAGAACAAAAAAACGTAAAAGTTTCAAACATATGTTTATATATAGTTAAATTAGGGGATGTCTAAATATTCATAAGCTAGGTTTTAGTGAAACAATATTTATTGAGTAGCATACATAAAAATTTATGGAAAAGAACTACAAACTAGTAATAATGAAGAATATTTATGGCTTGTATGATAAATGCCTAAAACAGTTTAATATTAGATTTACTGCAAAAACATAAAATTCTTCAGGAGTTACTCGGAAAACCTTATTTTCGTCTTTGTAATTTAAATATTTATTTTGATTCGGTACATATTACTGCCACAAACTCTAACTACCAGAATAATTTGAAAAAGTCAATAGGGGTACCTCGTGATGTTATTATCTCTTCTACTATATTAGGTAGAGCTTTAATTTTATTTTTAATTGTTAAAAATGAGCAAGTTCTTTCTTTTTTCTTGAAACTGTCCCCAAGAACGTTCTGACATTTCAAGCTTTGATTTTTGGTTCTCTTTTATTGTTTACTGCTATTTCTATTGCTATTTCTTTTCTTTTATTCTAGTGGGTGAATATTTAAATTTGAACACATTCGCTTAGCAGTTCAGGACCAAGAAAATATATATAGTATCACTGTCTACTTATTTTCTTTTTCGGGAACCTCCTCTACATCTGAATCTCCATCTGAATATCCATATGCTTCGGGGCCAAATAAGAATAAAATGTACAATGCAGAGATAACAGGAAATGTAATTACTAATAAAATAACTTATTTTTATTTTTGTTGTCATAAATGACCAGCGTATTGTAACGTTTCTTTAATGTAATTCTAATTTATTTATTTAAAACAACTTATTTACAATTTATTTATAACGTTTTAATTAATTTATATAATAGTTAGGCACTATTATAAGTCACAATTCTAATTTATTTATTACAATTTGTCTTTACTATCCAACACTTAATTTGAATATTTCCTTCTATTGACAAAATAGCGGCTATTTATATAAAAATGTAACGCTCTTGAAAGAACCAACTCTAACTAGAAGCTCAGTTTGGAATTTCTACACGCGTAAGACTGCGATGGAAAACATTCGAATCGGTTTCTCGAGTTTCGAGATGAGTCTCGGTGTGGCCAGCGCTGGACTTCATGTCGCGTGTACGTAATAAACAAAGAACAGGGTTGGCTTCGCATCACAGTATTTATACGCTCTAAATGATAGTCACATAATCTTATAACCTTACAGCTTACTAATACACAATTTATTAATTTTAATAATTAAAGACAGAAATGATAGGATATACTAAAACTAAAATAGTTGTTTCAATATTATGCAACAACTTTCCTCATCTCCCTTTTTGAGAAAGTTCTCTTGTCGCCCACGTTTGTATTAAATATCGAAGCTATGTTTACAACCTCATTGATACAATTCATGGACAAACTGACGAACTAATCATAAGAGAACAATAATTTTCATAGAGAACTACATTGCAGTGCGAACTCTAACCGGGACTAATTAAAAATATAATAAATTGCGTATGAATATTTATACGGTAGGCTCTAATTGGTTTCGTTTAAGGTCAATAACTTTTGTTGAAGTCAAACTTTTTTGTACTATAGGCCTAATGAATACCGTAAATTTACAAAAACTACACAACTTATAAAAATGTTAACACTTAAACATCGTTTACACGTAAATAAAAATTTGCGATATCACATGTCGCATCCTTAGGTTGTCATATCACTGGTCACTACTAAAGTTATTAATGGTAATTTTACCAACTAATGATATCAATTTAATCACGTAGGATTAGTCTATACATTAATAAAAAAATGAAATACTTTCAGTACGGTAACTTAACGTAAACGTCAACGCAGAAAAATAACGTTTACATTGAAGCCTAAAATATGACTTGATCGCATCATCACATTTACATGCCACGACAGACAACAATAATTAACATTAAAATTTCTTCTTTTTCCCATTAAAAAATAGCATTCGCCAGAGCCTGTAAGCTTACATAATATGTACGTCAACGTGAACTTGAAGGATATTTTAATACGCATATGTAGCTGTCAATTTTCATATATACGTTTACGTTCGTAGCATCACTTCAACTCTCTAAATGCTCAAATGTGGTAATGGGATAATCGATACATAAAACATTAGAATAAACAAACTCAATAATACAGGGGATCATCAGTAAAGACTATATAATAATAATTCGAATATTAAATAAATAAAATAACATTGTCAGGATTCAAGTGTACTTTTAAAAATTGGCGCGTATAACGTACCACGATATACGAGCTCTCAAAACATAAGGGGTGGCTATGTCAGGAGCTACGGGATATAACACAAATTTATGCGATTTAATATTGTGGTTTAATAACATAATTTGGGACTAGCTATATTCTAGAAGCTAAACAATAATATACATAAAGTTAGGCTTCAATAGCCTAAGCAATATTTTTCTTCAAATTTGGATACGTAGCCCTTAACTGTATAAGGGTTATAATCTTGATACCAGAACCTACCGCGTATCTGTAAAAGGGCTAAAGAAAACACAGTGTTATCAAAACAAATAAATTATATTTAAATAAAAAATATACAAAATATAATCCACTTATACCAACTCCAATATATGGACACAACTCACAACCGTTGATTTAAACGTTAAAATCGCGAATTAAGACAAAAACCAACTTTTAACCTTTCTTGATCGAAATCCAAAGCCTCCGGTATAACTCTCTGCGATGCATGTGGAGCAGCTGTTGAAAATCCCCTACTAGGAGGGTCTCCTACACAACGAATCCTGGTCGACGCTGCCACCATGTGTCACAATATACGTGTTCTCTTAATAAATGTCTACACGTATAACGTGACAATAATATATGGAATTCTTTTGTTTTTTAAAAATTGTCCAATTTTTTGAACTGGGCTAATACCAACTAATTTTCATTTTTCTTCCTAAACGTAGATGGTCTTACTATCTGACCCCTTGATTTCACTCAACCAACATCAAGGTATACAAGTGATTTTTACACATCTACACGTATTCCCTTAGGGAATTGAGAATGTAAATTCCTTACTGACGAAGTCTAATAAGGACGAAAGCGGTCCAATATTTGCGTTCTCCTTAGTAAGTAAAATCAAAGCTGTTGAAAATTATGTCTTATTAAATATAATCCAATATCTTTTGTGATCTTAGCCAAAGAAGAAGTTGTTTTCCTTGGGGAAACGGTCGCTGGAATTATTTTGTGACAAATTATTCGAGATTATAATTTTTTTCTTTATTTTAAAATATAAATTTAAAAACAATCGAAGAATCCTAAAATATTTTAGTATTGCTATAAAGCAAAACTATACCTTCTCAACCCTTTTTAGTTAAGAAATAAGGTAGACTAAGGTGTAATTTCTTTTCCTTATTTGATTACACAAATTAATTTTATTTCCTTATCTGCTAACACAATGTAATCATTCCGTAATTCATGTGTACCCTGCAATGTCAAAGCTTTAAAATAATTTTTTACAAAAAAAAAAACAGATCATGCTCGTAAGAAATGAGTATCATTCCTTGCTAGTTTAAAATTACACTATTATTATTAAATGAATCCGATAAATTCGACGCATTATTATTTGCCATTTAACTAAACGGAAATACAAAACACAACTTTACAAATTAATAATTCCAATTCCGTTTGCGAAAAGGACCAACATGTCGCACGAAATCTTGGCGCAATTTCATCAGAAATTTAAATCACAGTCCAAACGAGCAGCATATTTTGCAATGTCGGCGTCAGATGTCACTTTGTAATATTTATAGTCGACGAAAGTGCAAAAAAGCAGCGGCATATATATATATATATATATATATATATATATATATATATATATATATATATATATATATATATATCAATTTGAAAAATGGAGCTTGCTTTTATCTTGATTTTTGTTTAATTGAATGATAAATTACAAATTAATCTAATTTAGAAAAAAGAATATTAAATAAGCCGATTTGCAACTTATTCTTAGGCCGTATCTATATTACAAGAAATTAGATGTTTTCAATAGAGTTTATGGTACAAAATATTCTCCAGTCCAAGGTAATACTACCTGCTACTTAAATCTGGTATCCTTTGTTCAATTAATCATTATTTTCTCTCCTACAATGAACATATTGCTGGATAGTGAATACCAATCTGACTTGTCAGGTGTATACCTCCATCCTTTTCTTTATATCAATCCTTTCCTTTATACAGATTTATTAACATACTTCTTACAGGGGTAAATTTAAAAAAAAAAACTAAGTTACTTAAACAACAAGCTTCAAACAACTGGTTTTCACCAGACACTGTAGATAATATGATCAATATGGTTTTAACTAGGAATAGAAGGAACCCAGCATTTCCTAATACATCTAACAACGATGCGGTAATATATAGATCTTTACCTTATTTTGGTTGTATATCTACTGATTTAGCTAAAATATTACAGAATATAGTTAATAACCTTAAAATTTATTTTAAAACCCAAAACACTATTAAAGCATTTCTTTCAAAAACACAAGACAAGATTGACAAGTTGTCTAAGAGTGGTATTTACAATGTAAATGCTTGTAAAAAGCTACCTACATTGGTAGAATCATTAGACCTCTAGAGACACGGATTAAGGAACAACTCTCTAGACCTGCAAAATCCAACTTTGGCCATCACATTAAATTTAATGTGATGTTTGTTTATTTTAAAACAACCGTTTATTTATTAATAATTTATTTAAACTTATTTATTTTATAACACTACTATTCTAATTTATATATACTTCGAATGTCTTTAAATCGTTCACTATTTATATTCACCACTGTTTATCTACTAATAATTACTATTTATCTTCACTATCCATATAATAACTGATTCTGCTGGGTCTTCCACCAATATTTTTATACAAATTTAAAAAATTGGCGAATGTTCTAGAAAGTTCACATATTCTCACCAATAGACTAGAATCATTATCCCGTCCTTTCTCGAATAGTCATCGAAAGCACCTCCGTCATAGTCGTCCCATAGGTTTGGTCTTAAGGGGTTTAATTATGTAAAATAATCGGACAGGTTGAGCCTCAAAGGCCAAATAAGACAGAGAGGGACTTGGAGGGTTAGAGCATGACTGAATAATGAAATGACTCACATAACATTAATAACCATAGCTTCTCTCTTACGTCAAAAAGCAAGTATTCCAGTCAACAACTTTAAGAAAATGGACCTACTGGAGGATCTAGAGATCCTTCGTGAGATAAACATAATTTTTGGTGATTGTCTTAATACTCAAATTCACTTAAATTGTAAATATAACCTGTTATTTAAAACCCTTTAGGAATCACAACTAAATTATAAAACACCTAATTCAATTTAATTAATTTAATCTAAATTTTAATTTTAGCACAGTTCAGTAGACGAACAGATAAAGTCATAGAAATTCAAAGAAATTCCTACAAATTCAATTGGCATCATACAACTTGTCGTCGAGGAGCAAGGAAACACATGTCATTGAAATAAATCTAAGCGGCAGCATTGCCAAAAGGACCTTAGGTGGACAAACGGACAAACAGACTGAAGACAGACTGAAGACAGACTGAAGACAGACTGAAGACAGACTGAAGACAGACTGAAGACAGACTGAAGACAGACTGAAGACAGACTGAAGACAGACTGAAGACAGACTGAAGACAGACTGAAGACAGACTGAAGACAGACTGAAGACAGACTGAAGATAGACTGAAGACAGACTGAAGACAGACTGAAGACAGACTGAAGACAGACTGAAGACAGACTGAAGACAGACTGAAGACAGACTGAAGACAGACTGAAGACAGACTGAAGACAGACTGAAGACAGACTGAAGACAGACTAAAGACAGACTGAAGACAGACTGAAGACATACTGAAGACAGACTGAAGACATACTGAAGACAGACTGAAGACAGACTGAAGACAGACTGAAGACAGACTGAAGACGGACTGAAGACAGACTGAAGACAGACTGAAGACAGACTGACGACAGACTGAAGACAGACTGAAGACAGACTGAAGACAGACTAAAGACAGACTGAAGACAGACTGAAGACATACTGAAGACAGACTGAAGACAGACTGAAGACAGACTGAAGACAGACTGAAGACAGACTGAAGACAGACTGAAGACAGACTGAAGACGGACTGAAGACAGACTGAAGACAGACTGAAGACAGACTGAAGACAGACTGAAGACAGACTGAAGACAGACTGAAGACAGACTGAAGACAGACTGAAGACAGACTGAAGACAGACTGAAGACAGACTGAAGACAGACTGAAGACAGACTGAAGACAGACTGAAGACAAACTGAAGACAGACTGAAGACAGACTAAAGACAGACTGAAGACAGACTGAAGACAGACTGAAGACAGACTGAAGACAAACTGAAGACAGACTGAAGACAGACTGAAGACAGACTGAAGACGGACTGAAGACAGACTGAAGACAGACTGAAGACAGACTGAAGACAGACTAAAGACAGACTAAAGACAGACTAAAGACAGACTGAAGACAGACTGAAGACAGACTGAAGACAGACTGAAGACAGACTGAAGACAGACTGAAGACAGACTGAAGACAGGCTGAAGACAGACTGAAGACAGACTGAAGACAGACTGAAGACAGACTGAAGACAGACTGAAGACAGACTGAAGACAGACTGAAGACAGACTGAAGACAGAAAGACGGAAGGAGGCAAACATGGTCAGATAGATGAACAGATAAAGTCATAAAAAAATTCGTAGAAATTCATACAACTTGTCGTCGGGGACAGCGCTGTCAACAATGTCAATGCGTTACAGCTGTCAAAATGATAGGAAGGGGGAACAAAAAAGGACATGGTTTAAAAACTTTGAAATAAAGAATCTCTCGTGTATTCGCAAATTTTATAGAAAGTATAATTTAAAAAAATATATAAGTAACTTTATCTAAAACACTGATCAAATATAATATATAATATCTGTCATTAATATTAGACAAAAATATATACACTAGACTAGACTCTAGAGACTCTATGAACAAAGAAGGAGAGACATTGAAGAAGCGTCTGGAGAATCGATAATGAAAATGTAAAAAAAATCGATAAAGAGTAACATACGCAATAACAGTGGCACCAATAAGGTTCTATCTTCGGTACACCGAGTACTATTAAGTGGCATCAACAAGGTTCTATCTTCGGTACACCGAGTACCATTCTCATGATGTATTAATTTGGGTATTTTATAAAAACTATCTAATAGTATTTAATATTACTGTTTACTAAATGACAGAAAAGTATTATGTTACCTTGATAATATTATCCAACGACTGTGTCAGTATATGTCATATATCTGGTCAAATGTCAAAATTAGGTATGCTTGTCCCCTGTTGTACCGCTATAGACGATGTGTAGTAATATTTTACAATAATATTACTATTAATTATATATCTCTAGGTATAATGTGGTTCGGTGCCTTTACCGTCCCTAAATGTTTTCAATTTTTAATTGTATCTATTGTTGTTAACTACTCAATGTATTGTTTAATTGATTCAATGTGGAAAGTATCATAGACTTAAGTTTTGTTATCTGTTAATACTTATTATAATTTTAATTTATAACGTATTTTAGGACGGCTTTAATGATGGCTTTGCTGAGCACCACTTCCAGCCACTTATTAATTAATATTATGTTCTATTTATCAATAAAATGATGCATATACAACTAACAATACAAGAAAGTAGTAATATTGGTTCCCTAGATGTCAACACTTTATGTTTTTTATTTTTATTATAGTCAGAAATCTAGTTTTCATTGATTTTATATTTGACTATTTTTATTTATCAATTTCTTAGTTAACATCACTATTCAAAATATCTCCTTCTAAATATTCAAAATTTTAGTATTTACAGAAAATGTATTTTCAAGACGTTAACTTTTTAAAGCTACCTTACTTCAAGTAGATAATATAATTAAAAGAACGAGAACTGATTCATTAATTCAGATGAGCAGATCAATATCTGAATAACGAGCAAAAACCCAATTCCAAAGAATGTTAATAAGCTAAATTTCTTCTTTGATATCTGATTATATTATTCAAGAATTTTTGGTTTTCTATTATATATAATTACGTCGGCCGTTTTTTTTTTTTTTTAATCAATTTATAATATCTACAGTAGCTTGAAACAGTTGAACAACAAATGAAAATTTTTACACAGGAAATTATTCTTGAATAAATATTATTTGCATCACTTAGAAATCAATAATAAAGAATCAAATTTGTAAAATATTTAGTACCTAGTATACAGGAAAAATAAATAAAGCTAAATACTTTTAAATTCAAATAAATAAAATGTCATTTAAAAAGGTTGGAAGAAATTGAAAAGTTTACATTCAACGATCTTCAATTTAAAATTAGCATTTAGTTACCATATTTAAATTTAAAAAATTTACAATTGTTATAGTATTTATTGAATAAGAGAAATCAAGATCACTTAAAATAAATCGCATGACAAACTTCTCGTTGTTACCCGACAAACTCAACTTTTCGTCCTTAAGATAAACTCCTATTGCTGATCACTCACGTTTACTGATTGTAGCTTTATTTAACTATATTATCTTTCCTTCTTTTTTAATAAATTCATTTTTTGCAAGTTTTAGCTTTAAAAAAAATAATCTTTGTGAGATTCAGAAGTCTTTTTCTTTGTATTTTTTGTTTAAAATTGCCCTAATTGACACATGGATACCCTCAGTATCAAAGCTATTCAAATATTATGTTAGCCATAATTTTCCCCATTTCTAGAAAAAAAACTGCAGCTTCCAGTATTTTTCTAAGGTAATTTATTAGATCAAATATTTAATTTAACAGATATTCTCCTACTTTCAACTAAATTCGTTAAACTAAATTCATTTAATTTTCGGTAGAATTAAAAATTAAGTAATTTAATCTAACAATTAGAATAGGTATGTCGAAACATTACCACTATAACAGGAAATTTGCCTCGAAAGGACTTATCATGCCGTCCCATTCAAATATAATCCGGTAGATTTCCCAAACCTGATATGGCTCATTCTCCACGCACACAACATAAAGCCGAGAAAGTATCAAGTTTGCATCGTACAAAAGGGCATATCCCTGTTGTCGTGTTGAACTACACGAGGGATATCAGAAATCAAGGCGATCGAGTGTATTACTCGACTCGGGAAAGTAATCTTTCCTTTTAATCGACCACTGGCTAATATTATGAGTAAAGTTTTTCCCGTTCGTATTTTTATCTCAAACTCTTTTAATTTTAACTAAGTGCCATTGGTAAATTATATGATCGTAGCATGAAATAATAATTATTGTGAAATATAATATCCAAGAAAGTATAACGTAATTTGAAAGGTATATTCTAGAAGCTAAAATTATTTTTTCGTTACAAGCTTTTAAGTTTTCTTAATAAATATTTTGATACAACAGGGTATACGTATACGTCGTAGACTTTTTACGGGACTTCATTTTTCAGAAATAATTGCAGAAAAAACTAAACATTTATAAAGTTTTGTGTTTAAATTTAAACAACAAATTTATACAGTGGGGTGATAAAGTAAGGAACAAAATTCATAATTGCATTATTTAATGTTTTCAAGCAATACGCTCGGTCAGGTCATTTTTAATATTTAATTAGCAACCTTATGGCATACATTTTTTTACTTATGACGTCAATTATTTTTTCACAATGACGTCATCATTAGTTTTTTAAATGACAACCCTAAGATATTGACGGACGGTTATTACAAAGTAGGTACGCGCCCCATCTTGTTGAAACCAAATATTCTGGTAGGGTACATTTGCTTCGTGATCACTGACAGAGCTGGAACTAAATCAAACTGCAAAAAGGCCAAATAACGTGCTGCTGCTGTAAGGTTTCCTTCAAAAAGGTAAGGCCCTATTAAACGCCGTCCGATTATTCGAATCCAAACATTTAATTTCCCTTGGCGTTGACTGTGAGAGTCTTGAGTCCAGTAAAGATTTTCTTTTGACCAATGCCTGCAATTATGACGGTGTAATGTCCCATTCAGGTAAAAAGTGGCGTTGTCAGAAAAGAGGATATTATTTATTTAAAAAATTGGGGTCTCCATCGCAGCGTAACATTAGTTCTTCGCAAAACTGCAGGCGGCGGTCTGGATCATCCTCGTTTAATTCGTGAATCAATTGAAGGATGATAGTTCTCTTTCTTTAACAACCTCACGACAAAAGAGGACTAGCTGCCTTGCAGAATAGTGAGAATTTTCTTCAGCTTTGAGTAACACATTTAATTTGGTTTCATCGTTTCCTGGAGGCTGACCTTGCCAAGGCAAATCATGGATGGATTCCGTTTCGGTAGATCTTACAATAGGCAGTCTATCAGGGTGTTCTTGGTTGAATAATTCACATGCTTTCTGATGTGATCTTCCCTTATTATCATATCCAACCATAATTAAAATGTCTATTCTTTCCCGTTCAGTTAAACGTGGCATTTTTGTTAATGACAAAGAGAATTTACTTTTAAAAAACTTGCTAAATTCGCCTTTTACACTTAACTAATGTGAAGTCAAATTTACGAATATTTGTAAATCGATCAAAAGTGTACAGACGTGATAATGATAATTTGCAAAAAAAAGTGTTTACACTCATATTGGTGTCAATGCCAAATGGTTAAAGAAGAGTAATTTGATCATTTGCGATAAATTCTGTTTATTTTTGGGGTGTTATTAGGATTTTTTTTTCATTAAAGTTAAATTTTATTTTATTTATTTTAAAAAATTGTTAAGGTACCAATTTTTGACACCATAATTTAAGTAATTGCACAATCTATTAAAAACAGCAAAAAAAAATAGGTAAAAAACCAATGATCCGAGCGTTTTGCTTGAAAACATTAAATAATGCTATTATGAATTTTGTTTCTTATTTTATCACTACACTAAGCAACAAAACTTAAAAAAACTACCAGTATAGAAAAACAATCACTCAACGAACTAAATGGCACAGTTACAAATCATAGCTCGAGAAACTATCAATTTATCAACTCCACTAAGAACTAAAGATCAACTAGTGAAATAGAAAAACTTGCGGAAGATATTTACATGCGAACACAGTCGTTATAATGTGAGAGTGCTAGCAAGCACGTTATATGACCGTGCGAGTACGTAGAGATCAGGTAACCGGCTTGTATCGTACAACTAAAATTAAATAAAATTTTATTATTTGACACCATCATTACAAGTTTCCAAATGTGATTTAAAATAATGACAGTTGTAATATGTATCGTTTTCAATAAAAATTAATGATTGTTTTATGGTTTTATTAAAGTTATCGAGCTAGCCCGTTATGACTCCCTAAACAGAGGTTGGTTACCACGGTGTAACATACAACAGGCGGTGTGGAATAATATTCGCACTATTGTGCCAAGAACCAAACGTAACAACTAACTTAAAGAAGTTAAAGAAGCCATCACCGAAAAAAGAAAATTTGACAACAACAAAATTTGTGCAAACAAGACTATATTGAATAATACCACTCAGCAAATAAAAATAGTGATTCAACGATTAAAAATAAATCTTTTAGATAGTTAATTTCTAAATAAAATGACAAATGACATTAAAAGTGTCTATTCTCTTTGGGACGCCACTAAAAGATTGAAAAAGGCGATTATGCAAAATATACCAATTCTGAATACAGATGGGAGCAAAAGTAATCTACAAAATGCTAATAGATTTTCAGAACATTTTTGAAGGACATATCAACCAAATAAAAACGATAACAAATTTGCATAGATAAAACTTATTTAAGAAGAGGGTGAAATCAGATTCACAACTCCAACAAAGTAGCCACTTAAATAAAAGGAAAGAGAGTCATGATTTGATCTAATCACCAGGGATATACTAAAGTAACTCCTTAGTCTAGCCGTAGTTAAACTGACTTATATTATTAATGCCTACTTCAGATTAAAGTATGTACTTGAGATATGAAAAGTGGCCAAGGTACTAATGATACCTAAACCAGGCAAACTATCAAATGAAGTTTCATTTTATAGACCAATCTCTTTACTTTTTGTGATTTCAAAACCATTTAAAAAATATTACTTAACAGATAAAAAATCCTTTTTACTGGATCACTCTTTATTTTGTCTGCTACTTTAACTTACTCTGACCACATCAAGTCCTTATAGTGATCATGGTCTGTGTTAAAAAAACTTCAACATATTTTAGAATTGAAACATTTAGCTTAGACACCCCTGGCATTTATAGAAATTACTCGAAAACATTGCGACACTCGTGGTCACGATGAGCACAAACCACAAATTATTAATAATAATATAATAATAATAATATTTATTTACCAAATAAGTACAATTATATAATTTGTATAACATTTTCATGGCAAATGAGAAAATCATCCACAAAAGACAAGCTTGTACGTGGACTAATAATTGATCATCTGTCATGAGCAAGCTTTACAGTTTTAAACAATAATGTAAACATACAATTTTAACAATATAGAATAAGGGACAAATATAACATTTATAAATAGATTATTCTAATAAGATTTAGAAGATAGTTATTAATTTTGTAAATAGGTTTGCTCCAAAATATTTTAATTAAATATGTAGAGGTTAGTATTTTAATTAGTATTATCCTAATAATAATATGACGTATTAAAATATAAACTAAAATTAAAAAATTAAAAATTTAAAAATGACAGCTTTAAAATATATTATTTTTAATAGACGCTATCACGTGAACACTAGCTCGCAGATGGTTGGTTGTTCATATCAGCGCGAAAAGCCACCTTACGAGAGATTGACGTTAGGGATGTGCTAATTTTTTATAACATCGTTGTTAACATCAAATGATACATCGAATACAGACTATCGATATTTTAAAAAAATTAATTTTTCTAAACATCGATGTTTCTCTAAACATCGATGTTTTTCAAAAACATTCATTGAAGAGGAAAAAAAAGGTCATCGAACCATAAATTGAAACGTAAAGCTTAACAAACATCGAAAAAGAAATCATCGATATTAATTAAAAACATCAATGTTAACTAATAACATCGGATAAAAAAAACTCGATATTAATTAAAAACATCAATGTTAACTAATACCATCGGATAAAAAAAACTCGATGTTAACTAATAACATCGGATAAAAAAACATCGATGTTAACATCTATAATCAAAACCGAAAACTCGATGTTTTTTAAACATCGATATATCGTGCCCATCCCTACTTGACGTTATCCGCATAATCACATACTCATCGCATTTCATAAACCGGCGAGGAACGCCATGTTGAAAATTGTGTGTTTTTTTTTAATTAAACTATAAATACCTAAAGGCTGCGACTAATTTATGTTCTTAATTAATTTTATTCTAATGCATTTGTATACTACAAAAAACAGCATGTCTCAACATAACAGGAGCCAGGAAAACAACACCGACTAGAGCCATGGAAGTCATTCTTAGTCTTACTCCCATCAAGGAGGTTGCTCTGACGACAATGACACGCCTCCGCACGGTTGGAATAGAACCTGATGTATGATCTGGTGAGGCGAGACGTCGCTTTTGGCAGGAGGCGCTCGATACGCTCCCACTGCTTCAAGCGCATATAGACCCCATGTCACCGAGATATTTCTTTCATAAGCCATATAAAGTTATAATAGAACAAATAGGAGAGCCAGAAGTGGCAGGTACGATTCATATCTACACCGACAGTTCTAAAACAAAACAAGACTCAGGATGTGGAATATACTCCAGATTCTTAAACCTAAACATAAAATGGGCTGCGAGCATAGTGCCAGTGTAGTTCAAACAGAGCTAACGGGTATTCTCATAGCAGTAAAAGAAATAACCAGAAACAATATCACTGGAAGGAACATGCTCATTTATACAGGTAGCAGACAAGCCCTACTCACCCTGAACAGACCACTAATTTACTCAGGGTTAGTACTAGAATGTCACGAAGCATTGGCCCAAGTATCCATCAACAATGTGGTCACCTTAAATGGATCAAAGGTCACGCCACATCGAAAGGTAACCGTCTTGCTGATTCACTAGCCAAGAAAGCAGCCAACCAAATACTTCTTGGACCTGGCCCTTCTATTGGCCTGACAAAATCGGTAGTGACAGACCTAATCAAAGAACATTCCCTTGTGATATTCAAGGGAAAATGGGATGAAACAAGAAACTACTGAGTTACCAGGGAGCTCTTAAGTTATCCTGACAACACTGCAGCAAATACTTGACTATGACTAGACAGAATCTGCGCCTAGTCACAGGCATTCTTACTGGTCATTGCCAAGTACGAAAGCATCTCCATATCATGGGGCTGTCAGAATCCGCACTCTGTAGAGGGTGGGAACAAGAAGATGAGAACATCGTGCCTATCCTTTACGATTGCTCGACGCTCTTATTTATTAGAAGATTTGTGTTCGGAGAGTATCGGCTAACACCGGCCGATATAAGAGAAACACCTCTTAGCGACGTTGTCAACTATATTAAATCTGTAGGCTGGCTTACGAGGTAGGAGGTGCCTATCATCTTAGGAGGATGCACAATGGGCCTAATGAGGCCCAAGTGCCGTGGGGGTAACCCACCCTCCACACGTTACAGATACAGATAGATACAAATGTAGTAAGTACAGTGATGTTAAAGGTATAATACGAATTTCAAGATCAAAGAGTTTTTATTGATTCCGATTTTTATATTCCGTAAAAACCTAAAAGAAAACCAGTGCAGTCTCATGCTCTTCATTAAGTCGAAGGGATTTTTAAGAATGTAGGAGAATTATACACCTTTTTCTCACAGTCTGTTTATAAATTATAAGCGACTAATATTATCCCAAATGTTACCGTCATCTAAAAAGTTGTCTGAAGAAGGCTATCAATGCCTGGGATATAATGACCTAGCAGTAACCCTCAAAAGGTGCTTCGCAAGTGATCTAATGAGAGACTGCCTAGAAGGTTATGATACATTGGAACTATGCGCCTTTTCTCTATTCATTCATGATGATAATTTATTATAATCGTATCCTCATGTTTCAAGCAAGGTGAATCAGTTCTTGAACAAAACCATTATCAAGTACGTGATTTGAGCTATATACAATCTGATATTATATCCGATGAAGCATATTTGGGACATTCTATAAATGCGGATTCTAGTCCAAATTCCTGCTTTTAAAACCGATGAAACATGAAATTTATTATTAAACATAATTCAAAACTCGCAAAAGCCACACGTTACTGAAGTTTTCATCAAAACTCATTTTTAATTTTCTTAATAAAGTTAAACTTTTAAATTTATTGTCCACAAAAGAATTGATATTCCCCCAGAATTGAATCAATACTTAATGGTTAGGAAAAAATTATTCAAATTATAGGTTGTAAAATAAATTTACATAACCATTGTACGTATATGTATCGAATTTGTGCGTGTGGGTGTAATAAAAAATTATGAATACTATATACAGAAAGTGTTATTGGAATTAAAGGTATAACAACACATAACCCTTCCATGGGCCTATTCTGTAACGTTTTAGTTAATTTTAAACGCCAGTTTAAAGGCTTATTTATTACTATTTGGTTCAAATTTCAACCCAAATCCTTGGTCGGTAGACCATCATTTTAACTTTTTGCTATTAGCTATTTTATAACCAGCTGCAATTAAAATAGATATGGAAAGGATATAATCTATGCATAAACAGGCAAAGATAAAATAGTTAAATACTATTTTCTCTTTTATTTGTAAACCGATTTTCTTATTTTTTATTTAGTTGCTATTGACAAGCTAGAGTGTTATTAAAAAAAAAAATTGGAAAGAGTATTTCTTTTCCCAACCTTCGACATATGAAATCCGATGACATTTATGGTAATATTCGTGAAACTATATTTTGATTCACTGTTGTTTCATTGAATTTATTTTTTATTTAATTATAATGAAACTAAACTATGTTGTATTATAAGTAAATATAAGAGTATATGGTCTCATATATGCAAGGAACGAATGTATAAAAGTAGAAAAAATGTTGTAAACATGCATATTCATATATATTTTCTTTTAATTTTCAACAACGATTATAGTCGAATTTCGACCACTGGGAGAACACTAGTAAGCCCAACTCAGCATTAAAAATAAAAAAAATATATTTGACATGTAATTTTAGCCAAATAACACAGAATACTTAATTAAAAATATCGTTTTTTTATAACCTAGGGTTAATTTTAACCAAATTTTTATAGAATAGAAAGTCATGTCACACAATAATATAAACGATCGTTCCCCTTTGACAAACAACTGCTTATTTGGGTAATAGCGCAATAGATATTGAATTATATATAAAAAAAAAATACTGTAACTTTGATTTTAATTGCTAAGGAGAGCGTCATTCTTAGACCGGTTTCGCCCTTATTAGGATTCATCAGCAAAAAATAGACAATCTCAATTCAAGTCTCAAATGGAACGGCAGATGCATTACATTCACTCGCGTAGATGTGTGGATGTTAAGCAAGAATAAAAACTCACAAAATAACGCCATGGTTAGTAAGCAAAATCAAAGTTAAATTATTAAAAATAATTTCTATCTTATCTGCTGTTTTTTTAATATAATGTAACGTTGTAATGTTTAATTTATTTATAGTTTATTTATTAAAAACACTTTATTTATAATTTACTGGCATTAGTATCCTCCTTCTGGTAGTGGGAAGCCTAGTATTGATACTGTTAAGTGCTTCTTTAATGTTTTAAAGGCAGTTTGGCAGTCCTCGTCCCAGCAGAATTCTCTCGCTTCTTCTGTAAGTCGTGTTAATGGCTTAGCAATATCTGCAAACTTCCTGATGAATCTTCGATAGTACGTACATAGCATAAGAAAATTCTTACTTAATGTTTATCAGTTGGTTGTGGCCCCTCTTTGATAGAAGCGACTTTTTCCTTATCTACAGCCACGCCATCCTTGCTGACTATATGACCCAGCTAATTAACTTTATTTTGAAATAGTTAGCACTTCTTGGGGTTTAGCATCAGTAGGGCAGTTTGATTTTTTTTAAAAACATCTTCTCAGTTTTTTAAATGTTTATCAAATGTCTTTCCCAAGACTACGATGTCGTCTAAATAAACCAGGCATGTTTTCCAGGCTAACCCTCCCAATACATTTTCCATGTCTTTTAAATATTGCGGGGGCATTACATAGTTCAAATGGCATGACATTGAATTGCTACAATCCAGATCTGATGGTAGATGTCTTCTCTTTATCTACTGGGTCCATTTACACCTGCCAATATCCAGACTTTGAGTCTAAAGTAGAAAATAATTTACTTCCGGCCAATGTGTCCAAGGTATCGTCGATTCAAAGCAGAGGATAAATGACTTTTTGGTAACATTGTTCAACTGACGGTAATCCACACAGAACCTCGTAGTTCCATTCTTTTTCTGTACCAGGACTACCGAAGAGACCCATGGGCTGGTAGAAGGTTGTATCACTCTGTCTTCCTCCACTTCCCGAACAATCCCTTCAGCATCCTCTCTCTTGGCCATTGGTAATCTTCGAGCTGATTGACGAATCGGCCTGGCCTCACCAGGGTCAATTTTATGTTTCACAACAGAAGTTCTTCCTGTTTTTCCTCCTTTTGGTACAAAAGTGTCACGATATCGTCTAAGAAATTAACTTATTTTTTTATTCTCTAATTGGTTCAGAGATTAACCAGCAACTGCAATCATGTGCTCAAATTTATCGTTAGAATCATCAGAAGTTGTTGTTTGACGAATTATAGAAGTTACTGGTACACAGGTTCCGGTTCTGGTTTCTTTCTTGAAGGTAACTGGGTGATCATTTATGAGACGGACTGGAATTTATTTGCAGTCGTGACCAACCCCTTTCCGATCAGAATACCTCGTCCAACCTCTTTATCGTGGTTCCAAGATTCTATAATGACACTTCCATAGTTTCTTGAAACGGTGCTACTACAATGGTTTCACTTCTACCAGGTATCACCGTATCTTCCTGTACAGCTACTGGCACGGTACTGTTCCCATATGGATGGAGGAATACCTCATCGGCACCAACTTTGATCACTCTGTTCTTAAAGTCTAACTGGAAACCATGTTCATTACATCCATTCCAAGTATAACATCTTCGATATCAGCGACAATAACAGTATAAGTGAACTTTTCTGTACCAATTCCCAATTGAACCTGGATTTCCCCATGGATATTGGTACTTTGACCTGTGTCAATCAGCAGTAGCAATCTTGTTGGTAGAAGTCTCTTACGGTTATTTATGGTTTTGGTCGTATAATGGGTCCTAGTTGATCCGGTATTCACCAACAGTGTATACGTTTTACCATTTACTTCGTCGTCTACGTATACATTTCAAAGAGGCTATCAGTATGAGAGGGTCTTTGGAATGGTTTCAAGTCGAAGCTGCCCCCTCTGGGTCTAGTTTTCCTGTGGCGTGTTGTCTTCATTTATTGAGACCCTAGGGCGTTTGTACGAACTGCGTACATGTCCCAGTTCACCGCAATTCCAGCACCTGATGGTTTCTGTCTTCATCTTTTTATCAGTAAGTTTCTTCATCATGTTAAATAATTGGTCGAGTTTATCTTTCTCTTCTTCCTCTTTTACAGTCCTTACTTGACTAAATTCACCAGAAGCATGTGTAGCGCCTCATACTCTAAAGCGGCGGACAAGACATCGACTTTATTTATAACTTATTAATTAATTTATATAATACTTAGACACTAATAAAACTCAAAATAATAATTTATTTATTACAATGTGCCTTTTTGCTATCCAACACTTAAATTGATTCTTCCTCCATCGACAAAGTCGCAGCTATTTATATAAAAATGTAACTACCCAGAAAGATCCAATCCTGCTGGAAGAATCTCGAAGCGTTCGCGAAGTGCTTACCCTATGCGTCAGCGGTATACCTAGAAGATTCCAGTTTCAACCATGAGTAGGGTGGCAGACTTCACGTCGCGCTCTTGACAGAGTCGGCTCAGGCGTTTTCATGACAATAATTTAATACCTGTTGCGGTATTAGCCACATAAGTAGTTGTATTATAAGTATTATTGTTTGACAAATGGCTTAGATAATTTTTTGTTTTCATTTATTTTACGTCTTGGTCACATTTGAGATTGGAACTGTTTTCCTTTTTTATGTCCTCAACAGCCAAACGTCATTATTCTTCCCTTCATCACTCTGACCAATACAATTTAAATAGTGGAAGTACCAAGTAAGTCATTAAAAAGATAATTTAATGGTGCATACTTCAATATAAATATTCGTTACGTTACTGTTGATTTTAGCGTCCTCTAGTGTTTTGTGACACTTCATTTGAAAGCTACTTTCAGTAGTAATATAATACGTAGCATAAATTTGTTAGTTTGGTTCATTGCTATTAAAATTTTTAATCGCAAAAGGTTTTTTCAGTTATTCTTTAAGTTCATATTCGATTCAATTATGTTTTGTTAAGTCGTTCTAAATGATAGCAACGCAATGATTAATCATTTCTGAATTCCCATAAAATTACCTTCTTGATCATGTGTCATACCTATTTGGTACTTTTCCCATTTAAATTGAATTAGTAAATGTATAAAAATACATCTGTTGTTGACTATTGTTAAGAGATGGATATATGATTCGGCACTATTTGTAGATTTTTGGAATAGATGAGTGTTGTCTTTATTCCAAAATGGTATTGTCTCTCGATTGATTTAATATTTTCATTAATTGTATCAGCAGATACTCAAGGAATTCAATAAATTCAGTACTGTTTTAAATTACATGTACTCTACCTACAATCAAAAAATTATCTGTACCAATGTGACGTTGTTGATGATTTTTAGTTTAAAATTTTCTGAAATAATCGTTAGAGAACTTACGGTTTTCAAATAATTTATGCCTAATTTGAGTTTGCAACAAACGTAATATGAAACTGTCAAAGAGATTTTCACAAGCATTTGAATTCAAAATGAATATATAATTAGTTTTAATTAAACCCGTTTATTTCGAATATAATTTTTAACTTCAATAATTGAATTTGACGCTCTTTTTGTGTTAAATATTCGATTAAACATATCATATTATATTTTGGAACATCATAGAGATTTCATTAGTAATGGGATAGAATATATTAATTACAAAGCTAAAATATGAGAAAAATAAGATGGAAATACTATAATGTACGAGTTTAGAACAAAAGTTGAAGCCATAAAAGTGATAAAATAATAAAATATCATAAAATAGATAAAAAAAAATTAAAAATAGGAACAGAGAGTTCAAGGTGTCCTTCATAAAACTTTTTCTAAATTATTATAAATTATTTACAGCAATATTCACATTCAATATTAATGATTAGAGTATAGTATTTAATGGTTTAAATAATATTAGTACAGTTTTATGAGAAAATAAAATAACCAACATAATTTTCATTCATTAGAAACTCGAACCGATTATGCCATTTAGTTGAAAAGATAATTAAGTCGTTTGAAATTATTAATGTTTCCCTTTCATTGATGAAAATAATTTCCACACAGGTTGTAGTTGTTATTTATAGAAACAATCAATTCTTTCAACATTAGGGAGGTGGGTGTGCAGGTGGCTCAGTAGTTAGAGTCTGGACGAATTCAAATATCTGCGGTTCAAATCCCACCGTTGGCCGTGATTTTTTAAAATTTATTTATTTAAAATAAATTATGATGGAAAGGTAGAATTCCCTACTTTAACCATTCACTGTTCAAAGTAAAACTTTAAATAGGAACTAAAACGTACATAACCTGCAAAAAAAGTGTTCTCTTAAAGGCATGCGATATGTCAACTAGACAGAAAAGAAAGGCAAATGTTTTTTTGCTGGTAGATCAAGTTCAATTGGAAAATTTTATTTAGAAATTAAATAAACAATTTTTTCAACGATTAGAAGAAAAATGAGAAAATGGTATCCACATTAAATAAAATTCAGGAAAAATTTGATAACAGTAAAAAGGCTGAGTTGCATGAAACAAACATAAAAGAAATGGATGGAAAATTAGAAAACATTTCTTGAAATCAAAGAAAAACTATGTTGAGAATAATTGACGGCTTGTCTGAAAAAGGAAACTAAAATATTCTTCAAATAATAACCAAAATAATAAATAAGAAATTAAAGGAAAAATATGATGAAAAAGATCTTGATGAAGTATTCAGAATGGGTAAGCGCTTACTAAATAATAAGCCAAGAACAGGTATAGCAAAGTTTTTAACTTAGGAATATGGAATTTAAAGTAAGGAAATTACTAGCTGAAAGTCTGCCCTGCTAAGACAAGATGTCGTATCTACGAAAATTTAAATTTAATACAAAGTTAAAAATCTGCATTAGAAAAAATTTCAAATTATATATAAAAATTACTAGAAACTCCAAAACTAACTACAAATAGCAAGCATAAAACACAACACACCACTTTTTGCATTCAGATGAGGGACTATAGTGTGATAAAGCGCTTATTAAATACTTGTCTTATTTTAATGTTTTTATTTTTGGCGGGTGGCCTTAAGGGTTTTATCTGAAGCTATTTACAATAATTTAAATTTCAGAAAAAGAGAACAAAATATAGGAATTATTATAATATTTTTAGAATAAAATTTTTCTGTTAAATTTGTTATTGTTGTTGATAGATAAGTTAATATACGTTGGAAAATGTCGAATTAAAATGATATTTCGGGCGTATTCAGTTTTAGATTCGTAAAATTCATGAAATCAATCAATATGTATATTTTATGTAGCAATATAAATATTTATTCTTGACAGAAAAGTTTGATATTTTGTTTTAAATTTTTGAATGTATTATTGAATTAAATTGTATTAATTGTTGTAATGAATTTATATACACCATGATTTTGTTATCCAATAATACTTGCGATGCCAATGAAATAAAATATAATATACATTTTAATTCCTTTAGTTTGATAAATAATATTAAAAATTAGCATGATAAAACATTACATTTACTTAGTTCTATGATCAAGTGAATTTATTAGTGATACAGTATATTGCAGTTTCCTGCACCTTTAGTTAAAGAAGAAATATGTATATCACCCTGCTTTAGAAACTAACCTTAATTTAACTAATAATAAACAAGCCAATAATAGACTTAAGACAAATTTAAACTAGAATGAAGATATATAATGCTTGGCATTCTATATTGTACTCTTCACAATTTAACAGACCCCCCCCCCCCCTTAACCTCAATTTTCAATCAGATTTTTTTCAGAATCAATAAGCTTCATCCCCTTATAAAGCTTAATTTTTTTTAACATTTCAATTTGATATCTTGTTTGTTTCTGAGTTAGGATTTTTTTCATTATCTTCCCATTTTTAATTATTTATTTATTCCCTTATAAAGCTTGATTTTTACTAATCATTTTATGTTGATATCACCTTTGGTTTTTTATTTCTATTTTTCTTAACCCACCTTGTAACGGTTGGAACCGTTATTCGTTATTTCAACCACTTCTACTCAAATGTCATTTGTCGTTTTCTTCTTCCTTCATTCGCCTTGTGTGAATCATTTTTGACTTGAATGTCAACGAATCAACTAGATTTCATTTCAAATTATCTTGGTCATCCGATGTACTAATTGATTTTTATCTATCGTATAATTCGTCTGATTTTATAAGGTAAGTTTTAATACTGATATATTGTTGAAAATAGATATTTTGTACAAGAATTTCTTACATAAAATGTCAAATTTTGAACATAACCTCAACAATGGCATGGCTATATCTAGACGGTTTATGTGGATTTATATCTAAAGGTTTGAATTCCTTTCAAGACAGTTTATGTGGATTTATATCTAGAAGTTTTGAATTCCTATCAAGAAGTTTTATGGTTTTTATACATAGAAGTTTGGTACAATCTGAAGACCGTGGTTTGATTCATCTATTCGCGATTCAAATTAATTTTCGCGCGCCTGTCATTTGTCACGTATAAGTAGGATGTTTGTTTATTTACGTGTTGTGGGATTTTGTATTTGTGATTTTTTAACTGTTTTTAGATAATTCTTTTTATAATAGTGTTTTTGAGTTTCATTTAGTGTTAATTTAAGTTTAGTTTTCGTGCTTTCGTTATAAATGTAATATTTTTCATGTGTAGTATGAACTAATTTGTTGGAAATATTGACCTATTGGTTGCTACAAGAACATCTAGAAATATGTATTTACTAAACCCAGTACATGTTTTATTATGTAGTTTAAAGGACATATCAGGTACCAAACGTTTATTATTGATGAACTTCTTTAAAAATCTTACTATCCTTATTCTTATATCATGAAGTGAATTGTGTAGTACTTTGTATACATGTAAATGGTAATAAAACCGTCACAACTCATATTGGAGTTTGATTCTAAACAACGTTTTGCAAAATTTCAATATTGTGAATTTGTAGATACCCATTTATCGTAAGAAACAAAATTTTATGACTTGCACTTGAAAAATATTGAATACTTCAGTTTTGATTTTGACAATAACACCATACAGATTGCAATTTGCTGGAGGCTTTTCCGCAGATTTTATTTTTAATTTAAATACTATCACATACTATAAGAAATAAACAAATTTAAAGCTAAAAAGTAACAAAAAACTCTAATTGTAATTGATACAAATTAAAATGTAAACCATGAACACGAACGCCAATTTTGCCAAATGATGAACTGATTTTGTCTCTGACTGATTTTAAAACTAAAATTAATAAATGGACTGAAATTTTAAAAAAAATCAATATAATAAATCGATTTTATAAAAAAATCCTTAAATAAATATAGAGTATGATTGCATATTACTAGACACAAATTTTTATTCTTAAATAAAAGGTCTTATCCATTTCTTCAAGAACTAAAATCCGACGACGTAACGAAATTTTGCTGCTTCTGGCAACACTGAACGTCATCCTACTTATAGGGACCTTCTACTAATTTCCTCCAGAGGGCGTATCACTTAGCTTGAATCGCAAATAGACGATCTACACGTTCGAGTTTAAATTAGAATACCAAATTTCACACGATATCATTCAAGTTCCAGAATTAAGAATAAGGATACCGAATCCCTTTGAAGTTGCCTGAAGATATACCATGCGTTAAACATTCCTTATATTACCTTCTTTTAACTAAAGATAAGTACTTTTAAATAAATCATCTTAAATTTGAATTAAGTAGAACTATGTGAATTAGAATTTGCTACTACCTTATCTAAAACTTGGTTTAAATATAATTTGTTAGTGGTTTAGTGATTTTCTATATTTTTATCACTAATCTAAAGTCAAGTATAGTAAGTTTTAAATATAGTGGTGCCCAACTTCTTTTTCAAAGTTATTCGAGTTATTTAATAACCTAACCCACGCCCAAAATCAATTGAGCTTAAACACATTACAACAAATAGATAAAATATCAAGTATCACGTTACAACTTTGACCCCCATTTTATACAGATTTTTTTAAAAATTAATCAGCTTTGTCCCTTTACAGAGCTTGATTTTTACCAAAATTGATATTATTGTTCGTTTTTGAGGATTTTTAAACACATTTCAACCCTCCTTAACCCCTCATCTTTATTTAAATTTTGTGTCCTTATAGAGCTTGATTTTTGCTAAAAATTTCAAGTTGATATCATTTTTCGTTTTTGAATTTTTTTAATGTTTTATCCCCCACTAGCCCCCCATTTTATTAAAATTTTTAATTGATCTTCTTATAGATCTTGATTTTTATTAAAAATTTCAAGTTTATATCGCTTTTCATTTTTGATATATGGTTTTTTTTTTTTTTAATTTCAATCCCCCCTTTTTTAATTAGATTATTCAAAATCAATAGGCTTTGTCCCCTTATAGAGTTTGATTTTAATTAAATTTTCAAGTTGACATCATTTTTCATTTTTGACTTATCGTGCGGACAAAAACGTGACATCGGACAAAGTAAACTTATATTCTTCAGAGGCTACTGTATAAAATAAATTAAATTTTATACAAGCAAATTTTGAGCACTGACATGGTTAGGAATATAAATTGGGATTCAGTACTCAATCAGGTAGAGGTGAATATAGCAGTTGAACGTTTTTATGTAATAATGGATGATATATTTAATAGATCTATTTTAAAATAAAAAATGTGAGAAAAATTATTCACTGTGGTTTAATAAGGAGATAAAAATATTACATACACTGTGGTTTAATGAAGAGAAGAAAATGTTACCTAAAGAAAAAATACTTTAAAATAACTTAGTAATATATCTAAGGCAGCTCTAAATATTAACCAAAGAAAGATACAGAAGTCATATATCATATAGTCATATATTTTCGTTTATCAATCCGTCCGCTGGCGCAATAAGCACATTTATGAGAAGGGAGGTAGTTGGAAAATGGTACAGTGTTCAGTTTTAGTTGCAATGAAGCGATTTTCATGAAAATGACGTATTTTTTGTATTCGTGCGTTTTATAAAAACAATGATTTGTATGTTCTTGTGCGTCGTTTGTACAGAAATTATTATAATATAGCAAGAATGAATGATGTTCCAACTGTAAATGTAATTAAATATTAGTTAAGAAAGTTTAAGAGTACCGGAAATAAAATTTACACTTGGGATATATTACATTCTTACTATGTTATAATGATTTCTGTACAAACGACGTACAGGAATATAATAATTGTTGTTTTTATAAAACACACGAATACAAAAAGCACGTTGCAGCGCCGTAAATTGCTCGTTTGTCAACTGCCTTCTTTCTTGGGAATGTGCGAAAGAATTAATAAACAAAAATATTTCTGAAATACCCTATAGTTAATAACGTCAACGACTTTTAGTCGTTTGTCAATAAAAAGAAAAACAGTAGTGGTATTAAAACTAAAGTCATTTTTAATAATATACACGTGACGTGATAGAATATCTCAAGATTTTGCTCAATATTGTTCTTCTGTTTATGCTGTACAAAAGGATAATTATTCGGTAATACCAGATAAAGGTAATTAAGGAAATAGATTTGTTCTCAAAAGTATTAGCAATGAAGATTTTATAAAAGCAGTAAAAAACTTAAGCCAAAGAAATCTGCAGGGACCGATAATATTCCCCCATATTTTTTTAAAGCACTAGCTAAATAGCTAAAAGTTTTATTTTTAATTTAGCTTTAAGCACAGGAATATTTAGTGTAGAAAACAGCTACATGTGTTCCTTTACATAAATCCGAAGATAAAACTAACATTGCAAACGCTAAACAGGTTAACTACTAGAACAAATATTATACAAAAAAATATATCACACGTGCAAGGAGCTATTAGTGTGTCCCAACATGGTTTTGTTAATAAAAAATCTATAAGTAAGTACTAATTTCTTCCTATTTACAAACAAAATATATGAAGCATTTAAAAATAGTAATCAACTACAAGTGTCTCTTACGTTCAATATATTTTTCGTTAGCTAATGTTGCTGGCTAAGAAAACTAAAAGTTGTAGGCCCCTCAATTCACCTATTCTCCCCTTTATATCGAGCGACATCACCCGCGTTCGTAGTTTTCAGATATGGAATTTTTATATGCAACAGAGTTACGAAAATTTCCCTCTTGTTCCTATATAGGCAGTGTGTAGACAGTAAGTATGTTTATTAGGTTATCCGAGTGCTGTCAGATTGATAACAAGATGACCGCTTGTATACACGCAAACTTGTTTACCATCATTGTTGTATACGCGTCAGTCATGATTTGTTGTGTATTTTTGAACAATATAATAGCCATTTATGCAACCAGTTGCCTTATTTTATGTAACGAGCGAATATTTGCAGGACGAGGAGAGCGAGGTCACACAAAACGGCATTTTTAAAAAAGTTAGATACAAAATGTTTTCTAATTATAATTAAATTAAAAAATTGTGTCCGAAAAAAGGTAAAACATGACTGACCAAATATTTTATAAAAAAAATTGGAAAATTGTTGGGGAAAAACTGGCATTTTATACAGTGTGTCTACTTAAGTTGGAACCATATGGAAAACATTTTTAATATTGATTTTAGGAAAAAAAGTTATTCTTGATAAAAAGTCTTGCATGACCCAAAACTTAAAATACAGTCATCAGATATCAAATTTTTCAAGCCGTATACGAGGTTTGTCAAAAAATATGAATTTTGCTCAAGAGTAAAGTACGTTTATTTTTTTACAAAATCTAAAATTTTTATTACGAAATTTGCTAAATTCATCACAAACATCAACAAAAGGAAAGCGTATCATGTTTATAGTAGCTAACGTAATTTATAACGTTTTCAGATATTTACAATCAATGTGTAGAGTGTAGAGTTTATAAAAAATAAGAAAATCTGTTTTTTCAGATAGATCGGTGTAATTGCCTATTTAAATGTAATATTCAATTCTAATCAACTTTTCTTAATGAAAATTTTCGATTTTGTCAAAAATAAACGTACTTTACTCTTGAGCAAAATTCATATTTTTTGACAAACCTCGTATACAGCTTGAAAAATTTGATATGTGGTGACTGTATTTTAGGTTTTGGATCATGCAGGACTTTTTATCAAAAATAACTTTTTTTCCTAAAATCAATAATAAAAATGTTTTCCATATGGTTCCAACTTAAGTAGACACACTGTATAATTTGATTTATTTGAAAGAACACAAGTGGTTATTTCAAATATTTAAAAAAATAATTATATCTATCCAACCACGACTACGTTTGAATGGTTAGTTGCACGACTTAAAACTTGTCGATGAGTGGTTTTCTTGTTACAGCTTTTTAGTTTTCAAGAAAGTAGGCTGTTTTGACATATATTAAGAGAGTGGACAGTTTTTTATTTTGTGCAGATTTAAGATAAAGACCGAAACGGTATTATTGTTAGGTTGCACATTAATTAACAAAATTATTTTTATATGGCTAACCATCATTCCTTCGATTTAAACTTTCAAATATATATATTAAAACCATAAAAATGTTAATTTTATTTTTTCTTATCGCAACTGGTGACATAATGAATTATTTGTAATCAGTTATATAATTTTCAACATTTGACACAAAGTAGATCGTTTTGACACTTGCTGCGATTACAAAAAATGTCACTTTTTATGTCAAAATTATGGTGTGCCTATTGAATTTTTTCAAGTTTGAAATGATATAAAATTAAACATACCTTAGTTGTCTTGGATGTTACAATTAAAGATTTCTGCTATTTTTTGCACTAATTTTATATCTAGCTTATAAATACCTTCAATTTATTTGACATATTATAGTAATCATTAATAAATACAAGGTATACCCGGTCTTTAAAATTAAATCCCCATAAATCTACTTCCATGTGTATATGTCCACATGATCAGATGACAAATCTTGTATCATACAATGGTTTTCAAATTTTATTGGATGAAAGTTGTTAAATAGTAAGTGCAATACTGTTACAAAATTGAATCTGTCATTTTATTTTACATTTTTCGAGTAAAATTAACTCTTAGTCAAGTAATAAGCTTTTTAATTCATATAAATTTTATTACACCACTCCTAATTCGTAATAAAAAGCATATCCAAAATTAAAGAAAATGCGCAATAATAAATCATAGCGTGACAATGGGCCATGTTCACATGTGAGATGTGCTGTTTTAAATTATACTGTAATAGTTAGTCGCTATACAAGTTATTCTAAATAATCAGTTTGTTAAAAGAGCCAAAAGTTTTTAAATTAAAACCAATTTAAATTTTAAATGTGTACGTCATCGGGGATAGACCAATCAGCTTATATCGAAATTTTTTTTGTTATACAAAATCAAATCAACGAACAAACCGACACATAGAATGTCGAAGTGAACGCACATCTTAGTGACACTTAAAATTGACACCACCTAGACCTCCTAACTAGTGATGGACATAATCGAATGATCGTCATAATCGAATACTCGGACGATTAAAATTCGAATTCTTCGAGTATTCGAACCATATCATTCGAATGATTTATTATATGCCATCATCAATGATTGGGTACCTCAAGAGGAACGTGTCAAAAGGTAACAACGATCCAATTAGAACGCAGTATACCAAAGTCTAAAAGGTCATACTTCAATATTTACTTTTATTTATCATGCAACCGTTTTGCTTTGGAGTGATTGGGTGGTTCCCCGACTTGATAGAGATCTATCCAATTAGAACGCGATACGCTAGAAGAAAAAACGCAAAAACGTTGCCATATGGAAAATAGGTAATTTTGGGTGCCTATTTTAACATTTTAAGTAAATAATGAGGTCGATAAAAAATTGAATTTGATAATAAGTCTTTAGACGAAATTTTAATTTGTGCATATCCATTATTGTTATGGCTTGTGTATATGTTTTAAATTATTTTGTAAATAAACTGTTTTTTACTTCGTTTATCTTATCCAGGTACTTTTATTTTTTAATAATAGGTTAATAAATAAAATTTTGTTTTGTTTATATACAATTATTATAATCTCTAAAATGTGATAAATTAATCAAAAAAAAAAACAATTAAACAGTTTATTAAATTATTAGGTATTTAGTCTTACAAAATGAGTTCTTTTAAGTTAATAATACCACTAATTCACACAGAAATGTAAAGCTGTTTCTATCTTTAAAACATATACACCTTCTAACTTATAGCGGGCTCACTGTAAATTTCCCGAAGGGGGAAGGGGGCATTGTCAAAAATTGCTGCTGCATCTTGAAGATCCGGTGCATTTTTATTAAATAGAGATGAAAAACGCCTCTAGTAGAAGGTTATTTTCCAGACAACTTTTTAGAAGACATTTTTTTTTGTTTTCTGTTTCTTTTTTTTTTTTGGTAGAATCAGTGAGGTGGCTCTTGTGTGGTGAATAACAAGAACTGTGGAGACATTTGTGTGGTACTACCCACTTCTTATATGTAAAGGTTTATCCATCATTTAAAAAATGAACAGTTTTCAAAATCATCTAGTATCTAAAAAAAAAAAGAAAAACATCGTTACTACAATAGTAGATAATTGAAGTGTAAAAAATTACAATAAAATATTTTCATTTTAATAGAGTAATAGATACAAACCTCAAAATAATTTAGCTGTTGCTTGAAGCGTTTCTGTGTAATAATAGTAATAATTTTCTTCTTTTCATATTTCTAGCAACACTAATAAATATTTTTAATAATGAAAGTAAAATGTTAATCATTATCACATCTTGGAAGGAAACATTTTTTTCGTACTCATGATAGTCATAATATTTATTAAAACAATGAAACTATAAATATGGTAAAAGTTACCGTCTAACCGGCAACGTTGTGTGGTAGTTCCTATTGGTCTATTCCCGGTGACGTCATAAATTTAAAAAAATTATTAACTCAGGCAAATTAATAGATAAAAAAAAATTAAATTGTAGCTTTATTTTGAACTGTATTATTCATAAAAAAATTTAAAATTTTTGAACATGCCCCATTGGGCAGTTTTTATGCGTTTAAAAATAAACAAAGCCTATACCGCTCCATATTTTTAAAACAGAACAGTTATAGATATCTGCATTTTTAAGAGTCAATTTAATATTATCTACTACTACTCATAACCTAGTGTAATAAACAATTGATAGTAATATCAATATTCGATAGTTAAATTATTACCTATTATTATTTTTCAATCTTAAGGGAATTATTTTGTATAGTTCCAATTTTGCATACAAGTTTTCAAATTCCATATTATTTATTATTTGTCCTGTAAACGTGTTTATCCTCTAGGGTACGTTTATATACATTCATCCACAATATGCCGCTATCACGAGTAAAGTTTTAATTACCAAATTTGCATTCAAAAATTTTATTGGAAATATTGAATAACCTTCTATAATTGAAATGCTTTTCCTGTCAAACAGATCGCCGCCGATGATTTGAAATTACGGAAACGTGTATGTGACTGAAATTTGATTGTTTAACGGATGATAATTTACCAATCAGTCAGATATTTTGATATAAGCGATTTGTAAGAATTTTGAATTAAAATACAACAATGACCAATACAACAAATAGTTCAATATTATATATAAATGCATTATGGATACATAAACGTAAATTAATATTTACTAACGCTCAAAATAGGATAAAACAAAATCAAATGTAAATAATTAAAAAATTGTAAAAATGAATTACAATCAAATACAAATTGTAAAGTAGGACAGACCACAAAACTCAGAGTTAAAAAGAATTATTAATTTAATTTAAGATGAGTAGATCAACCAAATATATTTCCAGATAATATAGAGTAGGTAATCCAAAAACAATATAAGGAAAAATCACGCAGGTCGGAATTTTTTGAAATGACAGTTTGGATTTGTTTTAAAGGCTTTAAAGCTACCGCAGATATAATTATGTCTTTGTTGGTCATGGTCTAATTTAAAAAACTATTTGATTGATGACTCGTTATAATATATCTATTATTAAATTCATAAATTTTTCTTTATAACATTAAAACTACTTCATACCAGTTTCTTAATCTTTTATACCTATTTTATCTCTAACACCGTCACAGTCAGTACACTTTCAGAAGCAGGTCATTTGAAAATGTACGCCGTTTAACTTTTTTTTATATAAAAAAATAAAGTTTTTTGTTATATAGATATGTATATTATTTTTATTCTGTTAGTTTATTACAAAAATAAGTCCAAATATATATATAAAAGTGATAAAAATTTATTTTGTTGTCTAATAATAATATGTAATCACAGGTGGCTTGCAAATATTTTTATTTATAAATGAGATTAATATAGGGGGTCCCAAAATTCCGTATAGCTACTGTATGTTGGTGAGATCAAAATAAGCCGATTGAGCCAAAATTACCTACGAGTATATGACAAAGTGCTTCGTTTGCCTGTGACATGTTATAAAGTCCTTAGTTTTCCCAATGAGTTTCCTTTTCAAAATAAATTTGGTGAAAAATACAAGATGCGGTTAATATTGTAATGCGAGCCATTTTCGACCGATCTGGTTATGCTCTAATCAATTAATTCCCTCTCTGCCTTGTTTGGTTTTTTTAAAGACCGACTTATTCGATTGTTAAAAATATATAAAGAAATAAGTCAGGGCCCTTATGTTATGCCTATACCTAACGTAGTGATTCATTCATAAAATACACTAGCACGATGATGAATTTGGAAAATGCATATTCGAGAAATTTCCGGAGACACCAGTCTAATAAATGGTGGGAGCGAGAAAAATTTATAGCATACACCATTTTATATTTAAATGAGCTGTGTTGCAGTATAAGTCGGTCAGTAAAAGTGGAGATATAGTTGAAGATAGACATTTGAATCATTATATAAATTAGATTTGTAACTGTCAAAAGTGCTGATGTTTTAAATAAATAAAAGCTACAATGTGTTTTTTAATGTCAGAAAGTCTATTATCAAAACAAATTGAAAAATGCATGAAAGTAGGAGGATGCCATGTAGAACAATTATTTTGAGTGTGCTATTTTTTTCTGTGACAAGAAAAAACATTGACATTTTATCTCTCTTGTCAGGTAACAAAATGTCACTGTTATGAAATTACTTTTTCCCCGTTTCCCAGGAAAAAAGTGTTTCCCCCAGGAAAAAATCGAATACTTTTTCATCGGATTAATATACACATAAGTAAAGGTAGATATTTTAGATTATTACCATCGCCAATCACATCGTAATTTACGTTATCGTTAGAACCCATCAGAACCAAATAAATCGACTATTTTTACTATTTCAAATCGACTATCCATGCATGGTGCTTGGATATCACATATGTTGACATCTACTCGCATACTTGATTATATATTAGGTATAATATTTAATAACGGCTACTATCAAATATATTTATTGTTAGAGTACAAGCTAATACCCCGTGGAACGTGTCAAAATGAACATAAAATAAAAGTTATTTTATTGTAAATTTATTATTTTAAGTTACATTTAGGGCTCTAGAAATAATTTTATAAAATATAACTCGGCCTTAATAAATTAGCACCTATTTTTATTGTTACTAAATTTTTCGTGTATTTTGCAATTTGTCTCGACATAATTTTACCTCAAAACTGATATCAAAAATACTCAAAATTTAAATACACTAAAAATAGTCGACTATTTATAAAGGTCTCGTTATATTACCCTTGAATATTTTTTCTCAATATTGAAATAACTATTACTAATGTATGAAAATATATAGTAGACTTAAATATATTTTAATGTTTTAATTCCATTTATTCACATTGATCTACATGTATTTTTAATAATTTGTTCACACTAAAACCATTATTATTTCTTCAATAATACGAATAAATTTTCAGATACTTATATTTCAAAGTGAATGTATGATATTTGTGTAACGAAATGCATGTTTGTGAAGTAAACCTGAATTAAACCTTGTTATTCGGCCCTTCTAAGCATAAAAGTCATATCTGAAAATACGACTAATGCTAAATATTTCAGATACAGTAATTCTGTTTAAAAATACAGCCAAGTAGTATACCTTATAAAACAACTTGTCCACCTATTTTTAGCATCCTCCCAATGAGCACACACTCGTTTTTTCAACGTAAGTATAACGTTGTACGGTATAAAAATTTAACGTTAAAATTTTAGTTGAAATTTATACGTATAAAAAATACTACTTTCTAACGTATTTTTTAGATATTTTTAACTGAACGTTAAAAATTTAATAAAATAACACGTTTTTTTATAATGTTATTTTCTTGTTTATAATTAACGTTTATTTTTTATTTCGCTTAATACTATATTTAAATATATAGTTAATTTTAATTAATACGTATCTTATCAACATTATTTTAAGTTACATAAAAATCGTATTAAATACGTTGGTGTAAAAATATACGTTATTTCAATATTAATTAATTAACTATATTTTAATATTATTTTTAAACGTTTTTATGTAACTAAAGGTTAATAGTTTTGATAAATGTACGTATATTATTAACGCTAGTTTAAATTAAATACATGTCCTATAGAAAACGTTCGTGTATTCGTACCTTCTAACGTTTGGTTAACAATGTAAATCAAATATCTACGTTATTTTAATATTATTTATTTAGGTATATTTTAATAGCATTTTAAAACGTTGTTATGTAATTGTGGTTTTACCGAGAGTTGAAAATTTTGTTTAATATAAGTTTAATAGTAACGTTAGTTTAAGTTACATAAAAGTCATATTAAAACCGTTATTGTATCGGAAAAGTTAAACATTTGGTTAATATTTTTAACTAAAAATAAATGTTATTTAATATATATATATAGTTAATTAACTATATTTTAATATTTTTTAATGTTGTTATGTAACGGAAAGTTATAAAATTTTGTTAAATATACATATAATAATTAACGTTAATTTAAATTAAATATAATTCATATAGAGTGGGCCGTACAATAGGCAGTTAAAATGAAATATTAGTTTATACTGTGGACCTCATTGTATAATCATCGGTTAAACATAATTTTAAAAATGACATTTCGTCGTCAATATCACGAACTGACGTAACTCGATTTTCACAACTTTACAAGAGAGCGTTTTAATTTTTTTTTATAAAGTTACGTCTCTTCTTGAAATTATCAGATACACTGATTAAATACGTTCTATTTTAATAAATGTAATGAATTGAGATTCGCAATTTTCTTAAATTGTAGAGCATACTTTTTTACATAAAATGTGACTTATCTCGATTTTCAATTTTTTCGAGTTACGTCACTTCGTGATATTGACATCGATTTGTACTTTAAATATAACCAGTTAAAAATATAAACTCCCGTTATTTTTTTACCGTTGTTTTCCATTTGTAGTTCTACCGGAAGGTAAAAATCTCGTTAAATATATGTGTAATATTATCGTTAAGTTAAATTACAACGTTGTTTTAATGTTTAATATTTATCTATGTTAATATTATTTTTTAAACGTTGTTATATAACTAAAAGTTGATAATTTTGTTAAATATTCATATAATGTCAACGTTAGTTTAAATTTAATTGCAAGTCTTAGAAAACGTTATTGAAGTCCAACATTTAAACATTTGGTTAATAACGGAAACTAAATATTTACGTTGTTTTAATATGAATTACTTAAGTTCAATATTAATTACTCAAGTTCGACTTTTAACATTTGGTAAATAACGGAAACTAAATATCTACGTTGTTTCAATATTAATTACTTAAGTATATTTTAATATTGTTTTTAAACGTTGTTATGTAACTAAACGCCGATAATTTTGTTATATATATGTTACGTACCAAGCTGGAAATTGTACAATTCGCGCACCGTATAGTGATTTTTGTACCGAGCGCGAAGTGTATAGACTACTTTGTACGAAGTGCGATTTACCGGACTTGGTATTACAAGTTTTGTACTGTTCGGGTTCTGTACAAATTATATGTACCGAGCTGTTAATTTCAATCTTCCAGCCAACTTGGTACAGCAGTTGTTGTACAAAGCACGAATGAGGAGTCGCCTGACTATCTGAAGGCATTTTATTATTATTATTACTATTAATATTATTATTGAGCCCCGTAACGACAGAACATGCAGAAAAACTAAAATTGAAAAAAACAATATAAGAAAAATAGATAGTTTTTCTATTTTATTTAAAGTAAACATAATTTAACTGCACATATATCATTTATTTATTGGTACAGCCCATTGAATTATGGCAGCTAGAATTACACAAAACTCCTTTTTTCCTGCATACACATCTCTTATTCAAACATTTTCTAGTGCATGCGCATCGCACAAATCATTGCCCACCAACTATTGATACCTGTGAATTTGCAGCTCGTAAAGATACTGATGCATCTGCCACTTCTTCGATTTCCAAAAAAGTAGTACTGCATGGTGCAATTTGATTTCGACTGTATAGCTGTGATATAACTCCCTTCTCTGTTCCTATCTTGTAAAAGTTATCAGAAGTCACTTTCATAACAACACCTAAAATAAGATAATAAATATAAGAAAAAAAGAAGATAATGCGATTTGAACGAAATTAATATTTTCTACTCCAAACCATACCTATAAGGTTTCTGAGATCACCTTTGCTCCTGTCCACATCGGGTACTGGAATTGTTACAGTTGTTCCACATTGCAAGGGTGGATATTTGGAATCACTCTGTAATTTCATACGTTTTGCTTGCTGCTGTAGTCCACTAACAGCTATCAGTTGATTTTTTTGGATTTCTTCTACATTTAGTGCTATTTCTTCAGTAGTGTGGACTTCTCTCTCCTCAATTTGGTCTGATTTTTTTGTTTCTTCAGTTACTGACATTTCTTCAGCAGTTTAAACTTCTCTCTCCTCAATTTGGTCTGATTTTTCCTTTTCTTCATTTATTGACATTTCTTCAGTAGTTTGAACTTCTCTCTCGTCAATTTGGTATGATTTTTCCCTTTCTTCATTTACTGACATTTCTTCAGTAGTTTGGACTCTCTCCTCGATCTGCTCTGATTCCTCCGTTTCCTCAAAAATTTCATTTGTTATTGAACCAATAATTGTTTCTACATCCTCTTCTGTATTCAATATTTCAATGACAGAAGCTGGAAGAGTACTAGATGCTAGTCCTAATTTGGCTTTTCTCCCAAATAATGCTTCAAATGGCAATTGCTTAGTTCCAGAATGGATACTATTATTTTTTTGATACTGACAGAAACGCAAACCTTTACTCCATTGAGTTGAGCCATTATCTATCATCCAAGCTCTTATCATTTCCTCCACATCCCGGTTGGCCCTTTCTACACTCCCCTGACTCTGAGAGTGGTGCGGTTTGCCATGGACAATTTTTAATTGGGGCCACATGACGGTCAATTCATCTATGACAGAATTAATTCTCGTCCGTTATCTGACTGGAGTATTGAAGGGGCATCATAAATGCAAAAAATATCAATTAAATTATAACTAACTTCCGCTGCTGTTTTTGTTTTTAAAGGACGTAAAATTAAAAACTTGCTCAAGTGATCTTAGTAGTTCAATATAAATTTAAAATTCCGGTCTTTACACGATTGCATGTCTATTAGGTCCACTTGTCCACGTGAGTTAACTTCATTAAAAACCATTGGTTTCACAACAACTCCTTTTTTTTTGATGAGCTCTTTTTTTTGCACAAGTTTCACAGTGACTTAAGAAAAGTTGAATTATTTGACGTGGTATATTTACGTATTTGCTTTTTACAGCATTATGCATTTTATGTAATCCACCATGACCAGTTGCAATATGTGCGTTTTTTAAAATTTCAAAAATTTCACTTTTGTGAACAAAGTATTTTACTTCATTATTTACACTTTTATTTAGAGGTATTATTAATTTTGTTGTTGTTCCTACCGTCAAAACATTATATCGTCTTAATCGTCTATAGTCCAGAGACGTTTTCTTTTCTTTATTTTTTGCTTCCATCACTTCGTTTATTAGCTGTCCATAATTTTCTTCACTTGTAATTGACACTGAATTATCCTTAAACATCAGTTCACTTAATTTTTGTTCAAAATTTTCTTTGAATATACACACACTTTGCGATTCCATTATTTTTAGTCAGTAGTAAACCATTTAATATAATTACTAAGTATTCGAAAGCACGAAAACAAGTGTTTGACTGATTTGGAAATGGCGAGCAGACGTATCATTCGAGCTTTGTACAATAACTGCTGTACGAAGTTGGCTGAAAGATTAAAATTAACAGCTCGGTACATATAATTCGTACAGAACCCGAACAGTACAAACCTCGTAACACCAAGTCCGGAAAATCGCACTTCGTACAAAGCAGTCTATACACTTTGCGATCGGTACAAAAATCACTGTACGGTGCGCGAATTGTACAATTTCCGGCTTGGTACGTAACATATACATACAATATTACCGTTCATTTATTAAAAATATAAATCGTGTATAAAACGGAATTGTATTTAAACCTATTAACGTTCTAAGAGAGGGCGCATCTAAAAACAGACTGTTCCAACTAAGTCGTAAACGCTACGAATGATATAATGACACTTTATGAATGGTAGTTCAGTCAAGACAAAAGAAGCAAATTCATATTTATATATTTGCTTTAGTCTATACTTTTTGAATATTATATTGAACTTATTTATTATAAATTACTTTAATTTTAGATGGAAGTTTAAATAAAGAGTTGTTTTACAACGTTTAACTACTGCATAATAATAAAAGTTTAATTGCTGTTTAAAAATACACGTGTAATTAATACGTAATAAAAGATTATTTGGTTGGCATATAAACGTTTATTGAATCACTTGAAAATACGTAATATACTAACGTTAAGAGAACGGGAAAATAAAACCGTTGCAATATTACGTATAATTATAATACATTTTTTTTTATTCAAAATCAACCGGTATTTCTTCTTTTTCATGTTAGAAACTATGTAAAATTCAACGTTTGATTCTAATCTTATCTTAATAGTAACAGAAAACGTTACAAACATACGTTAATTTTAAATGCAATTTGTCGTTATGAATTACGTTATTTTCCGCGACATTTGAATTGTTTCTTATACGTTTGGTTATCAACCAGTTTTCGACGTTTTTTTAACGTACGTGTGCTCATTGGGCTTATCCATCACAAGAATACCTTACCTGCACCAATAATTAATACCCGCGCTGGGCATCCTTATACGTGGGATAACCTGTATATTTATGCTCTAATTTTGGATTACCGGGAGTATGTATTGTGATGTTTGTTTACTTTAAAACAACAGTTTATTTATTAATAATTTATTTAAACACTTATTTATTTTATAACACAACTATTCTAATTTATATATACTTCGAATGTCTTTAAACTGATCACTATTTATATTCACCACTGTCTATCTACTAATTACTATTTATCTTCACTGCTCATATAATAACTAACTCTGATGGCTCATCCACCAATATTTATATACAAATTTAAAAAATTGGCGAATGTTCTAGTAAGTTAACATAGTCTCTCCAATAGACTAGAAACATTATCTCGTTCTTTCTCGAACATCATCGAAACCACCTCCACCATAGTCGTCCCATAGGTTTGGTCTTAAGAGGTTTAATTAAGTATAATAATAATAATATAATAATAATGTTTATTTACCAGCAATATATACATACATTCAGATACAATAAAATAAAATCCAATAGGAAATAAAATGTAAATAAACAAGAAATGTGTCACTGAATCTGCTCACTGTACAAAGTACAATGACAGATTGTGTGTGACAAAAAATACGACAAAATAAAATAAATAAAACTTATAACAATACAATAGTAAAAATTTAAAAATATGAAGCAATTAAAATACAAATTATTAATATAAATAAAAGTTATATAAGTACAATCTTTACACTTTGATAATAAGTAAAATTTATTTCCAATATACCTCGGCATAAGTATCTCATACAACGAACATAACTTCTACATAGACAAAGAACATTTTTAAAATATTCAGATTCTTTAACGTTTATAATATACTTTCTAATTATTTAATTTCAATTTTTTTTTATTCGATTATATTACGGAAAAAAGTTCGCGGTGTTTTTGTTATAAATTCTTTTACACATCTTTTAAATTTTTTACTGTTTTTATTTCTCGAAGCTCCGTTGGAATGTTATTAAAGATTTTTGGTCCCAAAAACCGATAGCTATTTTGTCCAATTGATTTATTCGTTCGTGGTAGCAAATAATTGTCTCTATTTCTTGTATCATATTGATGCAACGGTGTTTGCAGATCATCTTGATTTTGAAATTGATGGGTGAGTGCTGCTTGACAGAATAACTGTCGTAAGTCAAATATCTGGGTTTCTTGATACACATTTTCAGTAGGATATCTTCTATTTTTGTTTAGCATTATTTTTAAAAAACTTTTTTGAATGATCTCGATTGGCTTTAAGTGCGTTTTAGTGACTCCACCCCAACCAATTATTCCATAGTTGAGATGAGATTCGAAAAGGCTGTGATACAAAATTCTCTTCTGTGGTAATTCTAGCATTGGTGATATTTGTATGAATTTAAATAAGACACTACGTAATTTGTTTAGTAAGTATTGAGTATGTTTGTCCCAGCGCAAGTGGCTATCTACTATTATCCCTAAATATTTAGTTTTATTTTCAGGTAGTATATATGTGTCGTTCTCGATAGCGATATTTTGAAATTGAGGAAGACCAGAGGCTAGACTGCAAAAAGGTAGGTATACTGTTTTTTTAAAATTTATAGATAGTAATCGGTAGTCAAACCATGTTTTTATTTTGGGGAAATCCTTCTCTACCAATGTTTTCAAGTTATTCCAGTCAGTAGCTTCGTAATGCATTACTGTGTCATCTGCAAAGCTAATAATATTTGCTTTACTTTCCACTAAAAAGAGATTGTTCAGGTAGACTATAAAGAGTAGAGGCCCTAATACTGTTCCCTGAGGTACACCACATGAGACTATTTGATCGATGCTGGTAATATTTTGTATTTTGGTTTTCTGTTTTCTGTTTGTTAAGTAAGACTTCATTAATTTATTGGCTATACCCCTTATACCCATATCTTCAAGGGAATTTAATAAATGACAATGATTGACGGTGTCGAAAGCTTTAGCCAAGTCTAAAAAGATTCCTATTGATGGTTTTTTATTGTCAATTGAACAGTAAATTTTATTAGTTAGTTCCCTTATTGCGTCTTCCGTTGAACTTCCCTCCCTAAATCCATATTGTCTTTTTGATAACAATTTGTTTTTTTTTCAGGAAGTCACATATTCGATGTTTTATCACTTTTTCTAGAATTTTCCCTATTGAAGAAATCAGGGCTATCGGTCTGTAGTTAGTTATTTCTGTTTTTTCGCCATTTTTATATATGGGAATAATTAGAGACTGCTTAAAAAGTTGAGGAAAGGTGCCTGTAGAGAGGCTTGTGTTGATTATATTTGTAAGTGGGGCAGCTATAAAGTCTGAAATGAGTTGCAATGTCTCTGCAGTTATGTTATCCGATCCTGGAGCTTTCTTCTTTTTTAAACCTGTTATTATTTGTTTTACCTCGGTTATAGTTGTGGGAATAAAAAATATTGAATTGCTAGAAACGTGCTTTTTTTCTTTATAATTTTTTGTTTTTTTAATGTTTTTTGCTAAATTTATCCCTACATTTGTAAAAAAACTATTAAACTCATTTGCTATGCGATTTGGATTAGTGATTAAAATTCCATTTTCTGTTTTAAGCGGACAAGTTGAGCCTCAAAGGCCCAATAATACAGAGAGGGACTTGGAGTATTAGAGCATGACTGAATAATGAAATGGCTCACATACAGTATATTTCAATAAAAAATCCTTACTTATTGGTTTGTTTCTTTACTTTACATTTGATTTATTGTTATCTATTGTATCAAATATACGCCCAAATTAAATAATTTATTATAATTTATGCCATGTTGCGATGAAAAGCTAACTGATTTATTGAAATATAATATGTATTGTTCCTTTATAAGTATTTGTTTATTAATTCTGACATTACTGTTAATTAACCAATTATGTTTATCATAACCTTTAGGTAAATATTAATCATTTCATGACAAGTTATTCGTAACAATTATATTAATAATTAATTTTAATTAATTTTATAACATTGGATACGCCCTCTACTGTGAACTGAAATTAATGGTCATTTTGACTTGACGTTTTGTCATGTAAATAAATAGTGTTTTAAGTTAGCGAGAGTTTCGTTTGAAATATACATTAATTACATTAAATTTTTATTATCTAATAAAATAGATATTTACAATAAATATTAAGTTATTTAAAAGTTAATACAATTAGTAGAAAAAACATATTTTGTTTTGTGCATCAATGCATGAAAATGCTGCAAAAAACATCATTCTCTTACACATCATCTGTTTTATAAAACCGGTAAATATAGGATAATTTTCTAAAATAAATGTGGAAAACACGAACTTATGGATGCAAGAAAAGTATGGGTACAAAAAAGTTGGAGATGGTGAAGCCAGTTTCCGAATTCATGAAAGTTTTAAAGACAATTACTTAGAGGCATATTTTTTATCCAATCTTCTTGTTTTAATTTTTTGTGTTGCATGTCAAATCAAAATAAAATAGAAAAATCTTAGTGTCTTCTTTATTACTGCTGGTTGTTAATGACAATTCCAATGATTACATTTCATCTACTTTCAAATTTAACATTGAAGAAAATTCTCAATGAATGTGAATGTGATAATGAGAATAAACAAGAGTTGGTTAATGAAAGTGATCTGTTTCAAAATAAACTAATAGCTACTCACACCGAACCAGACATAGAAGTTGCAAATACTCCTCTGCAGTAAGTAAAAATTACCTAATCAGGTTTTAAAGTGTCTTGACAGTAGTGTCGATAAATTCAAACACTTTCAGACTTTTTAAAATCTGACAAGGAAGTTGATTATTTATTAACAACAATATCCAAAATGTACTAAAAACGCAGTGAAATCAGTGTACGAGTATAGCTAATTGTGTATTAAAAGCGAAAAGCTTGAGACATAAAGTTGGCCGCAAAGTTGGAAGCAACGAACTTTTTGTTTAAAATGCACACAAGATTTTTTCTGCGATAAAATTATTTTACGAAAACTGAAAATTTGTCGTAGGTATTGTATAATGTGTTGCCTATATCTACGTTAATCATGAGAAAATGAGTTGATATTAAAAATCAATTTTAACTTGGATAATAAAATAAACATCAAACTACGTACAAATAACATGAAAATAATTTATTAAAAGGAATAATTATTTATGATATAAGTACTAAAAGTGATATTTTATTTTGTGAGAAGGGAAGTTTGGAACACGACGCCGAATGCGGAGTGTTCCATCCTTTCAAACAAAATAAAATCATAAAATCACTTTTAGCACGTATATCATACACTATTTTTTCTACAAATACCATTAAAAGTCCAAATTAACGCATACCTATTTTACATTAATTAATTAATAAAATAATAACCTCGAGATTATCAGTTTTGAATCCAATTTCATCTAATCAATTCATAAAACAAGTTGGCAAGGTACACAAAAAGGGTGAAGGATATCGACCGAAAAAGTCAAATTATTGACAAGGGAACAAATCGACAAATTTCTCGCAGAAGCCCTGGAGGAAATATATCTAATGCAGAAAGTTGCTGCGATTTTTGGTGTTTTTGGAGCCTGTCGTCGAGATTTGACATTAACTAATATCGAGGATTCCGGAACTTCACTAGTTGTGCATATACCAGACACAAAAACTAATGTGCAACGCACCTTTGTTGTAAGTGGTACTTTGTATATGAACCTATAAAAAGTACATAGCCCTTCATCCAGTGGATATTAATCATTCAAGAGTTTTTATAAAATGCATTAAAAATAAATGTGCCAGGACTCCAGTTGGAATCAACACATTTGGTAAGATGCCTGCCAAAATTGCTGAATTTTTAAATTTGCCTGATTTCCATTGTTTCCGACGTTCCTCAGTTAGTTTGTTAGCGAACTCTGGTACTAATCTTACTACAATTAAAAGACACGGTGAATGGAAGTCCAGTACAGTAGCAGAGGGTTATATAAAAGACTCACTACAAAGGAAACAGAACATTGCAAATCAAATTTTGTCCAAAACTTCGACGGATAACATTGCTCTCTGCCTTGGTACAAACTTCACCAAAATAAATTCTGTTACATCTACCAATGAGACTGGCCATGGAGTTTCTTATTTTAATTGTAGTTTCACTAATTGTAAGTTTAATTGAATACACACTTGATTTATTTTTATGAGCACTAGTGCTAAAAGTGATTTATTTTTAACACCAGTGTCATAAAATGGCATTTAAAACACTGACAGCATGCGTTAAAAATCATACTTTTACTGACGTTTGTAGAAAAATATTATATTATATCTAATGTACAGGGTGATTCTTTTATCATGGGAAATGAGTTTTTCTCGTAAACAGCTGCAGCAAATTGAGTTTTGTGAAAAGTATTTTATTTGGGCCGCCTAATGCTTAAAATTGGGATGGATAAGGAAGTTATAAATAAGCGACGCTGGGCGTCGCGACGCTTCAATTTTTTTTTTGTCACAAGCATACCATTTTTATTCCAGAAATTGAAAGATCTATTCAATAGAAACACTTTTTTCAAATACCATTTTTTTCCATCTAAAACCATTCAAGCATTACAGACCAGTTTTTATGTTTTAAATTTGTCGATTGCCATACAAAAAATGCTGGGTTTTATAATTTCACTAAATCAGGCAGGCTAACTTTTATGCTGATATTGACAACAAATATAATTTAGGATTTAAAGAAAACAATTTACAAGATGATCCTACATTTAATAACACTTATGTAATTGTTTAGGAAATAATCAAAGTTTACACTAACAACCCATAAAACATACATAAAACATTAAAGAATAACATGAACTGTATTTAGTAAAAATTAATTGCTAATTCACAAATCTTATTTTAACAATTGCTCGATATATGCGCCATCGTTATCCACACATAAATTGTACCGCTTTCTTATTTCGAAAGATGTAACTTTTCTTAAAACATCACCAGATATTCCATTGCACGCATCAATAATTTTTTGTTTTAAAATATCTAAATTATTAGATTTTGTTTTATACACTATATTTTTTAAAATTCCCCATAAAAAGAAATCTAAGGGTGTCAAGTCCGGAGATCTAGGCGGAAATTTCAAGGGCCCGTGTGTCCCCAACCATCTTCCGTGGTAGACTTCATTCAAATAATTTTGAACAATGACCGCATTGTGGCAAGGAGCTCCATCTAGTTGAAACCATAAGTTTCTTCTGATTTGCAGTGGCACATGTTCCAGCAAAAGAGGAAGGTGATTTTGGAGAAAATCTAAGTATCTTGGGCCCGTCAAGGCGCCTTCATAAAAGTATGGCCCTACTAAGTGCCGCCCGACTATTCCGCACCAGACGTTTATGCCAAAGTGGCCCTGTATTTGATGTTGTCTGATTTTGCGCGGGTTTTCGTCTGACCAATAATGGGTATTTTTTTTTGTTTGGTAATCCATGACTAACAAAATGACTTTCGTCTGTCCATAGTATATGAGAAAATAAATTAGGATTGTCATCCAAAGACACCAAAAACTGACAAATAAAATCCTTCCTCCTCCCAAAATCTCTAAGCGAAAGTTCTTGCAAATTATGAAATTTATAGTCATGGTATTTGTTGCTTTTTAAAACTCTTTGTATCACACTATAATTTAAATTTAAGTCTCTTGAAGCCTCTCTTATAGAAGCTTCATGGTGATTGTTAAAATAATTTAAAATAATTGCCACATTTTCATCCGTCGTGACAGTTTTTGTTCTTGATCTTTTACCTGCAAATTTGGCTCATTGAATTTATGGGGATTTATTAAAAAACACAAAACCTACCTTCAAATGCTTTAGGGTTTTGACGTAAACTAGTTTCTAACCTGGCAAACATTTTGTGGTCTGGAAGGTTGCGTTCGGGGTATTTTTCCGCATATAATCTTCTTGCAGCTAAACCATTTTTTTGGGCTTCTCCGTATAAAAGAAGCATGTCAACTTTATCTGAATGTGTAAACATATTTCTTATTACTCACTATTTTAATAGGAATAATTGAAATTACACTGACAGTTTCAGACATCAATCAATATAAGCCAATTATGTTTTTTCAAAGCCTACCTGATTTAGTGAAATTTAAAATACCATGCATTCTTTGTATGGCAATCTAGAAATTTGGAACATAAAAACTGGTCTGTAATTTTTGAATGGTTTTAGATGGAAAAAAATAGTATTTAAAAAAAGTGTTTTTATTGAATAGATCTTTCAATTTCTGAAATAAAAATGGTATGCTTCTGACAAAAAAAAATTTAAAGCGTCGCGACGCCCAGCGTCATTTATTTATAACTTCCTTATCCATCCCAATTTCAAGCAATAACCAGCCCAAATAAAATACTTTTTACAGAACCCAATTTGCTGCAGCCATTTACGAGAAAAACTCATTTCCCATGATAAAAGAATCACCCTGTACATTTAATATAGAACCTTTTTAAATTGCCATCAAATTTTTTAATCTTTAGTGCAGAAACAATTGCTGTTATGAAGCTATAAAATACTTCAAAATATTTTACAATAAATTTTGTAGTTATCTTATGTGATTCCCTATCTGTATTGCTTGTTATTCAGAGCCCAAAGCTACCTTCCAATTCTTCAAATTCATACATTTTGATCATTAAAAAGATACTATTCGAAATCCATAATACATCTGAAACGGTTCAATTAATTTGGGTTAAACCACATATCGTCGGCTTAATATGAAAATTGCATAAGTCCAAAATACGGCTTATTTAAAATATTTTAGTTAAATAAAAATTACATTGTTATGAAAATTGCACAACTCCATTCAAATTTTAAACATGGTTTACAGATCAATATTTATTGAAGTATAATCGATTTAATATAACTTTGAGTCACTTGTACTTATTTTTACGTTATTATTACAAGCTTTATATAGTGTTTTTAGTAAAATCTAGTGACAATTTTCGTAAACTAAGAATATATTTCTGTAGCTTTAGCAGCGATGAACCAGATTCAGCCAAAATCGCAAAATCAAAAAATTTGGACTTATGCACTTTTCATATTAAGCCGACGATATATGGCTTAAGCATAATGAGTATGTGGATTTTCTGGCTAAAAGCGCAACTACTATTAGCTCACCGACAAGTTATCAGCTTTGCAATCTGGGCACTGAATACACTGATGTGTAACACTCGAGTAATTACATAAGAACGCTGTAGCAAATTTCAGTGACCTTCACCCATCGAATTGGGTTCCTTTTGATAACCGGCTTAGCACAAACGGAGTGGTCAGAGTCGGTTTGGTTTTATTTTAGATTTATATGAGGGAAGAAATATATTAAATTGGGCTTCGATATTTTGATTGATTTTTTACTCTAAAGGTTCCCGAGTTCGAAATTGTTTTTGTAAATGAGTGAGAAAACGGCTCTACTGATTTTTTTTTTAAATTTACCAAAAATAATTTGAATTTTTTACTTTCCAGTTATCAGTAAGGAAAGTAGAGGAATCATTCGTCTGATCATTACATTTTGGTGTCCTCTGAATCCGTTTTGACAATTTTCGCGGTAATGTTTTGGATAAAGAGAAATATGCCACATTTTAAATATAAATTTTAATCCACTTTGCAAAGAGCTAATTCAATTTTGGGCATAGTTGAAGTATGGGGGTACTTTATAAAGGTTCGATTTGTTTTACTTTAAGTTATATTTCTACATTATTTTTGTTATATGCATATCTTTATAATGAAGTCGAGAAATACGAGGAAAAGTACAAAATTATAATTTTCTTAATATTTTTGTTGGCACTAAAGATATGAAAAAATGTTTCGAATAAAATATGTATAGAAAATGTTCACTTTTAATTCATTTTCTAAACACTTGATTGTGTAGGACATATTAGATATATAAGGTTGGAGGTTACAAAATAATAAATATTTTACGTCTTGGTCACATTTGACTTGGAATTATTTTCTATTTTTAATAAATAAGCGTTGTATTACATACAACTTGGTGTGTTCATCTTCTTGATCATAAAACATTGGAGCAAAATAAGGGTTAAATAAAACATATCATATTAAAGAAAATACAATTTACAATACGCTTTCTATTGATGTCTCCAAACAATCAATTTTGCTTTTTTCATACGTAAACTTACATTTGTTTTAAAATTTCGGTTTGCATATTTTAATGCATAATAGATTCATAATCTACCATATAAATTAATTAAATGGGTATAGGGAAACTGTTTACATGGGTGAACAAACATAACTGTTTTAAACATACTAATTAATTGTTTAAGCACGTTTGCCTGAAAATATATTGCTTTAAAATTATCTATAAAGATATTTTCCAATGTGGAAACAAAATGATCAAAAACTGTTACTTGGCATATTCAAATGCCCAAAGTTGTCCAAATTTTCGGTATCGAAAGCTTTAAAAAACAAAACAAAGTTGTTTCATCTACCTCTTTTTGTTCATTGGCATACTTTTTACAAGTGTTACAAGAGTGAACTTTTAGACACTTCCGGACAAGATACCCGCATATATATCTACCATACCAATTTTTTTCCAGTAAGTTACATGTTTGATAATCAGTATCGGCAAAAGGCACTACAGGTGCATTGGCAAGTGGATAATGTATCCCCTTCACAATTTTCTGCTCCCAAATTAATTAAATGTAAACAAAATAATTTTCTAAAACTTCTTATAAATAGGATAGAAATAAATTAAGAAAAAAAAAATTAAGTTCTTCGACTTTATTTTTATTCCTACACAATAACCAATATTATAACTATGATGATACATTTTTCGCCTTTTCAGCGATTTCAAGTGGTACCTATCTAACTCTTTACTAACGCAAAAGATTGAAACTGTCATAAAACACGAATCTCTTAGAAACTGTCAAACATTCTACAGAAATAATTGGGTCTGTCCATGGGCGTCGTTTGGGGGGTTGGGGCAAGGGGAGGCAGTTGCCCCCCTGGCTTTTACGACTTTACAACGCATAATGGCTGTATGTCACGATACTAAATTAGCCCTAAATTAGACATAAAGTTTTGACGTATTATTACGTGAAATTAGCACAGAAATGAAATATTCTGTGTAAAAGAGACAAGTGAATTAAAAGATTTAATACTTAATTTAGTATCGTAACCAGAGATAACAGAGATATAGCCATTCATTGATAAAATATAATATTCACGATGCCAAGATTAAGTCGACAATCATAACACTCAATTTATAGGTCTGCGGTGAAAAGACGAAAGGTGGGAAGTAAGAGAGGGGATAAAGAGAAAGATTTTACGCAGATACAACTTTATTTTATCAATGAATAAATGTGTAAGACAGGATGTAAGCGATTTACGCTTATAATAAACAAAGTAACGGTGTAAGCCCTGTTGCCACTTCCAACTTATACGATTACTAGGTTCTAGAATTTATTTAAAATTATTACAATTAATTTAGTGAAATTACAGCTAATTTAGTTAAATTTGATATAACTAATAATTTTTTGGATTGAGGTGCAATGAAATAGGTCGAATTATTTTAGCTATTTTAATATATATAAATAATTTTGTAAACAAAACGAGAATAATGAAATAGGCATATGATAAGAGCGGATATTATACCCGCCTGTGTCCCTTAGAATAGTTTTTCTCTTTTTTGTTACGTTATTTCATTCATTAGAAACTTTTGTTAATTTGTATTGCTATTTTATTTTTCATTTTTTTTTTTGTTTTTCAACAAATAAACATCCTACATTTTTTAAAAATTTTGCCTCTCCCTATAGAATTGTGTCACGACGCCCATTGGTCTGCCTACTTAGTTATTTAAAAATCTAGATTTATATTGGTCAAATCAGTTTCATAATGAAAACCAGTGTTATAATGAGTACCATTATGAAACTGAAAATTAGCATTAAATTAACAACTTATGGTATAGGAGTAAAAAAAATATAACAACTGGATCTGGAAAAATAAAAAATCGGTTTCAACAGATTACACTCGATACTCGACTTCTCAAATTGGCAACGCTGAGTGATAATAAATCTTGTCATCATCTTAGCTGAACCCTAACCAATGGCGATTTGATGTGCGCCAAATGAGATGCGCGGACTCTTCCCGCCAAGGTGAGTTACCCTTCAGTGTGTTCAGTGATCATGCTTTTGCAATTGCGAAACAACTTAAAATGGTAAAGTGGAGACAATCTTAGACAGACTTTTGCAAAACCACTACAACTCAATATTCCAAAATACAACCGAAAATTCCGAATATGCATTGGTTTAAAAACTAATCACTTCCTCGGAAGTAGGCATATCACAACCATTATTAGATTGAAATTTGGACATGCATGTTTTCCAGCACATTTATACAATATCCATGCTATAGACTATACCCAACAATCCCAAGATCTGATACGAAATCTTATCAAAAATAATGTATTTCCCCCATTTAATATTTGCCATCTCCTTTCATTTAAGCAAAAAAAAGTTTACGATCTCTTAATAAAATTTGTGTATGAAAGTAAAGTATGTCTGTAATTTATATTAGTCTTGTAAACAATGTTTTAACCCAATTGTTATATATCTAACTTACCGTGGCCTAGTTTTGTGTGTTAATAAAATGTCTTGATGGGCCCCTAAACAAGAAGAATGTTTCCCTTGCTTGATCTTCTGTTATAATTTTTTTTGTTTTGCTTAGGACAATAGGATTGAATAGGATTGAAAGTGATTCATAGTAATAATATAATTTACACTTGTATACGTATATAGCGACTGGCTAAATGACAAGAACTCAAGCCAAAAAAAAAATGTCTAATTAAAATTAGGCGAGCAACAAAGCTGTCACGTTTTTCGCCTGGCGAGCGACAAAGCTGTCACTTAAAATCAGTTCGCGGTAAACGTCAACTTTGCGATTTTATTTCGAATTGCAAAAGCCTACTTTGGATAGTGATCGTAGAAAATAGCTATTTTTCTACGATCACTATCCAAAATAGGCTCTAATCAGATTATTAATGCCAAAAATTATGTCTCATCAAATTGATATTAAAATATTCTCGAGATTTAGATTCAACAAAAATAGCTGACTATTATCAAGGTCTTGGTATAGTACCCTTGACTATCTATAACGAAATATAAAAATGTTTATTTGGTTCTGGAGCAACTAAATAATCCAGTATTATTTGATTCAATTCGAAGTTATACGATCAGTAAAAAAATACTGACAGCTAAAATAATTTTATTTTTTAGTTTATCCGTATAAAGTAAATCAGAAACTCCCATAGGTGTATCCAATCACTTTTCGTCCGTCCAACAGCAATTTGGGATGGTTGACAAGTTTCAGAGAAGAGAGGAGTCCTCTAGAACATTAATCATTTTAGCTTTACATGAAACGTGTCCCTTTATCCTTTCATTAACGATTTCGCCTGATGAATGGCATTAATACAAACTCCATCCTTCTATTAAATAAATAGGTTACGGTTTAACAACATGGGGGAAAAATTGATACAAAATGTCAATGTTTTCGCCCTTTAATACAGACATAGACCGCTAATTTACTTTCGTGTAAATAGATGATGAATCGATGATTTTGGAAATAAATTTAATTTAAACACAATATGCACTGTTCCTATTTTTACTTTTTCATTATATAGAGTGTGTTATATAAAACTCCCGAGGGGTCAGCCTCTATTAGATTATCCGCATTCTCTTTGTTTCAGAAGAAACTAAAACGACATCTAAATTATGCATTGATCTGATTAAATAAAACTAAATAAATAAAATCAAACGGGGACTCAAAAAATACTTATGTTTTACACAAGCAGTCTACTACTGTACAATTTTTTCTTTTTCTCTCTTCATTTTACTGGTTATAGTGTCCTATAATATAGGAGTGGATTATGACAAGGCATCGAAATTTTCAATCCTATTTACATAAAAACATTAATAATGGTGTTTATTTTTACAACAAAACATTGATTCATCCATTTAAAACGGGAGAATGACTTAAAGAAGCAATAATAAGTGAAGATTTGGATCCGGAAACTTATCTATTTTTTGATGCGTCTTCTATAATTCCTTTTTGAAAAGTACATTTTCTTTCATGGAAACTAAAGTTTCTTTTTAGAAAATAAAGTTTCTTGAAAAATTTCTTTCATGGAAAATAAAGTTGCTTCAGATGTTTCCTTTATAAAAAATAATATTTTTCCCTTAGAAAATAGAGTTTCGTCTGATATTGCATCGTTTGAAGAAAAGGTGTCTTTTGATATGTATTCCGTGAAAAACAAGATCTCTGCTTTAGAAAATAAAGTTTATAAGAACTAACTTTTATTTTATTAAACAAAATATATACAACACAAATATTATAAGATTAATTAATAAAATATTACAACTTCTTATGCTTGTTCTTCTTCTTCCTCTTCCTCTTCAAATTGTGCTAGATTCGTCCTTTACTACTCTCCTCGGGTTACGTATGCGTCAGTTGAACAGAAGAGAATTTTGGGTGCTGCCATCTGCGAGTGTGGACTTGAACTTACCGGTGTAATTATGAACGTAATCCTGGTTGCCGATACTTCAGGGGCGCACGGTTATATTCTCCCCCTCTGGTTGCGAAGTCTTCTGGACGAGGAAACAGTAACTCTTTGTAACCGGGTGCCTAAGGGAGATTCGTCGGGCGTTACATGGAGTAATGGTTTTGTAACTTTCCGTGGTCTACCTCGCCTTCTGATAGGTTTCACAGGTTCAGGGGTGTCGATGTCACCGACAAATGGAGTTATGCTAGAGGCATGATATACCCCTAGTGGCGTTTCAGGTTTGCCAAGCTCAGCTACTTCATAACTGGCAGGACCTCGTTTACGTAGAATGAGATATGGTCCATCTCGACGTGGTGCCAACTTGGAGGAAAATCCTTTGGCTGCGTTACTTAGATTGTGACTTTTAATCCAAACCCGGTCTCCTTTATTGTAGGTGGGATGGAGACGTCTACTGGCGTACTGCATAGATAAGTTATGGTCCTGTTTTAGCTCGGTAACTTCCTTAGCTAGTCTTAGTGAGGAAACAAGTTGTTGGAGTTTCGGTGTAATTTCTTCAACAAAATTCTCATTACTTACTACTGCACTTAAATCGTCAGTTACATCTTGAATTGTTCGCAGCTCTCTGCCAAAAGTCAAATAGGCTGCAGTTTGCTTCGTACTATCACACGGCGCCGAATTCATAGCGAAACGAATAGCGGGTAGATGAACTGGCCATGTGGTGTGGTCGTTTCCGAGCAGAATACCTAATTGTGTTTTCAAGTCTCTGTTTTTGCGTTCTACCATGTTAGTCTCTGCGTGATATAGAGGTATGAAGGTCTGTTGAATGCCAAGACAAAAGGTCAACTGTTGCATTACAGCCGATATAAATTGTGTACCATTGTCGCTGATAAGCCGTCGTGGCAACCCGTATCGTAGGAATACCTCATTTAACAATGTTTGGGCACAGTTCTTAGCAGTAGCTTCCACTAAAGCGAAAAGTTCAACCCATCGACTGGCTGTATCTTCAATGATTAATATCCACCTCTGTCCATCAGATGATCTTGGTAATGGACCAAAAAGGTCCACCGCTAATACTTCGAAGCGCTGATTCACAACGTGGGTTTGCATTAACCCTGAAGGTTTTCTGTTGGATATTTTATATCTTTGGCACTCTAAACATGTGCTTATATGTTTGGCGATATCTTGTCGCATCTTGTTCCAATAATAACGTTTGGCTATTCGAGTCGTAGTCTTATCAACTCCATAGTGTCCGGCGGTGGGATTGTCATGGTAGGCAAATAAAATATTTCTTACTTCACTCACTGGGACGACTAGTTTGCCATCATCATTTTCTTGCTCATCAGTGTATCGGAAGAGTACGCCTTTATGAAGGAAATATCCCCGGTTAACCCATCTTTGGTTAACTTCTTCATTGTCTACATCTTCCAATGCGTCTATAATTATCTTTAGGTTCGAATCCTCTAACTGCTGGTTTCTAATTGTCTTTTCGGTCTTGCTAGGAAGATCTATCTGAACGCTACAAACTTGACATTCATTAGTATGATCTTCACAAGGTGGCCTGGAGAGAAAATCTGCAATCTTGTTGTGCTTTCCAGGAGCATATCGTACATGTAAATTATATGCTTGTAATCGGAGAGCCCACCGAGCTAGCCTTCCGGTTGGTGTCTTAAGAGTAAGTAACCATTTTAAGGGTTGGTGATCGCTTATTACTACGACTTCCGAACCTTCTATATATCCACGAAATTTTGACACTGCCCATACAATAGCCAATGCTTCCCGTTCTGTAGTGCTGTAGTTTCTTTCAGCGTTATTTAGGAGTCTGCTGGCGTATTCGATAGGGTGTTCATTTTCACCCTCCCCCTGGACTAAAACTGCTCCGAGGGCGTAGGCACTAGCGTCTGTTTTTATTATAAATGGCTGTGAATCATCAGCTTGTTTCAACACAGGCGTGGTAGTTAGATGCATTTTTAGTTGACTAAAGGCTTCTTGTTCAAAATTATTCCATTTCCACGTCGCTTTTTTCTTTGTTAAATTAGTTAAAGGGCGAGCGATTTCTGCGAAATTTGGTATGAATCGTCTATACCACGAGCAGGTTTGTATGAAAGACAGCAATTCTTTGAGATTCGCTGGTGGTGGCAGCGATATTATTGCTGAAATCTTCTCTGGGTCCATGGCTATACCTTCAGTGGTTATTCGATGACCCAAGTATTTAATCTGGGAGCAACAAAATTTGCATTTTCTTCTGTTTGCTCGCAAATTATATTTTCGAAGTTGAATGAATACCTTCTCCAAATCTTCCAAGTGTCTGTTGAATGTATGAGACCTAATTATCAGGTCATCAAGATAAGTCAATATGTTTACATCATTTAATGTAATAACAAATCGGTCCATCATTCGTTGAAACGTTGACGGGGCATTCCTTAAACCGAACGGCATTCTATTGAATCGGTATACTCCAAAAGGAGTAATGAATCCGGTTTTGTCTCTATCGTTTTGGTGAACAGGTATCTGCCAATATCCCGATTGTAAATCTAAGGTAGTCATATAAGGAAGTCCTTTTGCAGCATGAAGAAGATCATCGATTCTCGGAAGAGGGTATCGGTCTGCTACGGTTATGGCGTTAAGCCGTCGGTAATCTACGCATACCCTGAGATCGTTATCTTTTTTTGGGACAAGGACTACTGGAGAAGTCCAAGGTGTACTGCTTTCCTCGATGATACCTTTTTCCAACATATCATCTAGTTTTTCACGTAAAATAGCTTGTCGACTCCCATTCAGCCTATAGGGGGCAACAGCTATTGGTGGGTGTGTTCCCGTGTCAATGGCATGTTCCATAAATTCAGTAGGTGGACCATCCTGCTTAAAGCGGTCCTGGTATTGCAAAAGCAATTTATTTAGTCTAAATCGGTGTTGTCCGATTACTTCAGGAGCTTCTTCAGGTGAGAGTTCTATCTCTATTGAAAACAGTTCGTATCCGGTATAATTCCTGGGCGGACTGTACGTAGCCGGTAGCGAATCTCTAAATATGTCTTCAATAGCATTAGGCGAATATTGACCATGGTTGTCATATATTTCAGCCAGGGGTCGACGAACAGGCGGCGGTAAATCAATTTTTTGCAACTTGTACGGTCGTTCTTCGTCTGCTAGTGGTGAAGCGAAAAGATCGAGAAATGGAGAACTGTACTGACTAACCTCATTAGAACAGATTGGGTTAGTATTTTGAGCAGTAGGTGTATACCTTAAGTCAGATATTTTCTCCTTGTCTGCTGATATGAATTCGAATATCTCGTTGGGCTTGTCCATATAAAACCAACACCTCTGGGGTGGTATTAAAGCCATACCCGATTTTTCCAAAAAGTCAATGCCCAATAGTGTGCGATTGTCTTTGATTGTCGGTAGAATTATGAATTCAATATCGAATATACGTGTCTGTATTTTAATATCTACTGTTGTGGTTAGTATGTTCTGGGTTTGACTAGAACCATCTGCCAAAGTTACCGTAGCTTGTCTACTTCTGAAAGTTACGGAGGGTACTTGCTTCAGGCATTCATACAATGATCGACCTGCGACGCTAGTCTTAGCCGCTGTGTCAATGTGGGCTATGCCAGCTATTCCTCTCACTATTACGGGAATAGTAGGTACTTGGGGACCATGCATAGTAAGTGTATTAAAAGAATAAAAATTAATAGCCTGAGTGACTTCCTCCTTCTTGATGCTACACGTCGAGCAATTACTCCTAAAATATCCAGCTTTACCACAACCATAACATTTTATTGTGCTTAGTAGTTTGTTTTCTGTATTATTGACAGGATCCGTTGTTTTCCAAGAAGCGGGGGGTTTCTCATGTTCTTTGTATAATCGCTTTCTACAGTCCTCGATTCGATGACCTCGAAGGCGACAAAATCCACATCTGTTTTTCTTGCCTTTTAACCCAGGTTCTTCCGAGTTAGAGTTTGCGATTTTACTGCAAGTAGGTTTAATTTTTGTTTCTCTTTGAATTAGTTCGATTTCACGACCTTTTTGTAATAGGTCTGTGAAAGTCTGTATTGATTCTCGGGATACCTTTTCTCTTATTTCGATATTTATTAAGCCGAAAATCATGTCGAGCTGAGTGGTCTCATCGTGCCGGTTATTGGGTAACTGTGCCAACAAAACTCTTTTTTTACAAATAAAGTCATCTATAGAGGTATTTCCATCTTGACGTTCTTTAAAAATATCCATGTAGACTTGATAAGCAGGTATTGGTGGCGAAAAGGCTACTCTTATTAGTGACATTGCCTCGTTCCATGTAGTGGCCTCATTTTTAACACCTTGCCACCAGGTTCCAGCTGTGTCGGTCAGAAGTAATGGTAAGCCCTTTATTGCATCAGGGTCACTGATTCGCTCTATCTCCTTATAAATCGTAATGGTGGTTATGAAATTATCTACTGTTGCTGGACATCTCTCGCCATCGAATCGCGCAGTACATTTACTAAAACTTCCCGTGGCGATCGGAGGTGCTGCGTTTCGTGCGTTGGTAAGAGTTGACAACAATTGTCGGAATTGATCATCTGTTATTTGCATGATGGTATTATTCGCTAGTCGTTCACTTCGACGTAGACCTGCAGAAGTACCTTTTCTTGATTTCGGAATATTGGAATCTCGAAGAGACAGCAACAAATAAATAGATAGGTACCGCCGTCTTCTAAAGTAGATGTCCAATCTCCTGGTGTAAATTGTAGATGTCCAATCTCTTGGTGTAGATGTCCAAGAAAAAGCCGATATACAGCAAATTTCCTGTACGAACTACCAAAATTCCGACAAAACAACGTCCACAAATCAGCTAGTGTTATCGAAAATTCCGACACAACAACGCCAAAAAATCAGCTATTGTTCATCTAAAATTTTAACAACAACGCCAATAAATGAGCTATTGTTCATCTAAAATTTTTAGGCTTTACGTTGGGCGCCAGATATAAGAACTAACTTTTATTTTATTAAACAAAATATATACAACACAAATATTATAAGATTAATTAATAAAATATTACAACTTCTTATGCTTGTTCTTCTTCTTCCTCTTCCTCTTCAAATTGTGCTAGATTCGTCCTTTACTACTCTCCTCGGGTTACGTATGCGTCAGTTGAACAGAAGAGAATTTTGGGTGCTGCCATCTGCGAGTGTGGACTTGAACTTACCGGTGTAATTATGAACGTAATCCTGGTTGCCGATACTTCAGGGGCGCACGGTTATAAGTTTCCTTTGATATCTCTTTTTTAAAAGGTTTCTTTAGACTTGTAAAACAAATTGCCTTCTCAAAAAAATTAAAATTCTGCTGATGTGGTAAATAAGATGACTTTGAGGACAAAATAATGTATTTCGTTGAGGAGAAAATAAAAAAGATGGAGAAGAAGATAGAAGAACTGGAACTGGAGTACCGAACAGGCCAAGGACGGTTAAATATAATATCATGAGGTGAAGTCAAATTTGAAATTGAAAGGAACTGTAAATCCCAACTTTCGACGGGAAGATGTCGTAGACCAATTACCTTAAACAGTTTAAAACAGCTGCAAGAGCAAAGGAACGGTCTAAAAGAGAAAAGGCACTAAATTTGACCATCGCCCTTCGAGGAGAAACTTAAGATGTTCTTCACATTATACCAGAGGAAAACACTTGGAACAGTTGTACCGATTGCAGTCAAATGTTACAAAAAAAATGTGTCGAGAGCCTTTAAGAATACGGATTAGATATTGCGAAGAGGGTACGATTTGCCTACCACTCCGCTCCGGAATACATGATTGAATGTTTGGCTGTTGATGGCCTTTGTGACCATAAAATGCAAAGAACACTTCGTTTAGTCCGTCACAAAACATTGGTCAATGTTTTGTCTGCCGCTCTTGAATACGAAATGGCTACGCTGTCTTTTGGTGGATCCAGTGAAGTAATTACTTTAAAAGAGGAAGAACAAGGAAATAAATTCGACCAATTGTTTAACATGATAAAAACCGTTATTGAGAAGCAGCTGAAGACTATCAGGTGCTGGAATTGCGGTGAAATGGGAAATGTAAGCAGTTCGCGCAAACGCAAAAAGAACAGAACGAATCGAAAAACAGTGGTTCCTGATGGATGTGAAACCATAAGAGTAACGCGGTTGCAAGGTACTGTAAAAAAAAGGAACGCCTGTCATGGTAAAACCTTCGAAGCGCAATGAAGGTGTTGGTTAAGGAATTCTGTTTGGAAAGGGGTTGACCACATCTGCTAGAGAAGTTAGAGTTCGAAGAACAACGGTTATCAACGATGAGTGGGCCCCTGTCAAACTTAGGGAAGAACAAGAAAACGATCTCGTTTTAAAGCAGATGCGACATTGAAAAGAAGAAACTCGTCGACCTACTTGACAAGAAGTATCGAAATTTTTTGCAGTAGTTAAGTCAAATTGAGCTGAGTGGGACTCTTTTATTCTTGAAGAAGGCTTAATAAAGAGAGTACTAGAAAATGATGACGGTTCTACAAGCAGAAAACAGTTGGTCATACCAAAGACTAGAGCAGCCAAAATACTTCGTCAGTTACACTACAGTCCATTAGGAGGTCACCTGGGTATCAGAGAGTTTGTGAATGGTTTTATTGGATGAACAGTTCTGGTGATGTAAAGGACTGGTGTAAGACCTGTGCTAAGAGGAATGGACCTTATCAAAAAAGGAAGATGCCAAACGTAAAATCTAAGATAGTGCAGAAACACGGACTGACGTCATTTGAGGATGACCATGACGAGAAAGAAGAGCCAGCTCCAAGAAACACCTAACATTGCCTTTAAAGAATGTATGGGTGCATATGGAGGTACCGATTAAGCAACAACAAGGTCTGGCATCTGTATTCCGGAAAAAGTTTTGTTGATTGCCAGAACTTCAAGGTCAGTTTCCAGCACCTGGAAGAGTATTAAAACTTCAAAATGGATCGCGTTACCTTTTCTATTTGGTAACAAAAAACACTTTCCGAGATCTAACTACTTATCATGATGTATGGAAAGCAATGTTTAGTTTGAGGGAGCACGTACTGGAGTCCAATGTACAGAAACTAGCCATGCCAGCTAAATTGGAGGATTATTAGAAACATGGTGGAAGTAATCTTCCAAGATAACGGAGTCCAAATATTAGTCTGCAGCCATTCTTCCAGTGTCCAGGTTATAGCGAAGACTGTAACTTGTTACTACCATGCAACAGGAAATTGTAAAATAGGAACCACGTACAGATAAAATCATTTCATTTTAGTTTCGTAAGAGTTTCAGGAGGAACTATCTCTTAAGGAGGGGGACAATGTAATGTGAGCCATTTCCGAGCAATCTGGTCAGGCTCTGATTCTTTGGGTCCCTCTGCCTTATTTGTGCTTAAAACCAGGAATATTTGATGAATGGGATAAACCCCCATTACCCAACTATAGGGACGCCTATGCTCACAGATAGCCGGTATGAATAATTTATTTGAGAATGTACTAGAACCTAGGAAAAAATTCGAGTAAATGGTGAGACCGCTACAATAGCAAATGGACAGTCGAAGAATTTGGTGGATCTTTCTGGAACGCCTTCGCCAATTATATAAATATGCATTTGCAGTTATGGACAGTTCAGTCGAAATCGAGTCACAGCAGTGAGAATATCGATAAAGTAAATGAGATATAAATTAATATAAGTAGACGTGTTAAATAAATTAGAATTATAAATAGTATTTAAGTATTAAATAAATTTTAAATAAATAAACTATTTTTAAATTAAACAAGCATTACAATACCCCAAAGGCGAATATTTTTAAAACATTTGTGTTTTCTCCTTTTTTCAAATGCGTAGATAGTTTCAGTGGTTTATATTTTTATCAGTTGTATTGTAAAAGTTGAATTAAAATAAATTGAGATACCAAAAACCTGCGTAACATTAGTGACAGTGGTGGGATATAAAATAAAAGTTACTCAAGCATTCTATTCATGGTAAATACTATGCACGAAACAGATATGGAGACTTTAGGCCCACCAGCATGGTTTTTGAAGATGAAAGAGGAGATAAAGAGGCGAGAGGAGGAAAAGGAAAGGCGAGAGGAGAAAAAGGAAAGGCGAGAGGAGGAAAAGGAAAGGCGAGAGGAGGAAAAGGAAAGGCGAGAAGAGGAAAAGGAAAGGCGAAAAGGGAAATAAGGAGTTTACTTGAACTGTACTCATATTACCAGAAATTCGTCAAATATTCTGGCCGAATTGCTAAACCCCTTTATCGATTTACTGAAAACAGTAGTCTATTTGAGTGGACGCCGGATTGCCAAAATGCCTTCACTGAAATGAAAAAGCGATTGACCATGGCATCCATCCTAGCCTACCCTCGGGAAAAGCGACAATTTATTTTGGACTGCGACGCATCCCAACATGGTGTGGGCGCCATGCTGTCCCAAGAACAGGAGGGGGAAGGCATTGGGAAAAACTGAGAAGAACTATTGCGTCAATAGAAAAGAACTTTTAGCTATTGTCAAAGCCCTTGAACACTTCCATATTTACGTTTTTAACAAAAGTTTGACCTCGCGCCTTGAAGTAGCTGATACATTTAAAAAATACCTGCTAGATGGATAAAAAGACTGCAACAATATAACTTCGAGATAGTGCATCAAAGGGGACGTCTCCACAGCAACGCAGACATTCTTTACTGTAATAAGCTTGAAGAACAAGCTGGTTGAAGAAGTTAGTCTTCAGGCGACCACTAACAAGCCAGAGGACGACGAAGGCGGAATTACCCTTGAAAGCCTAAGAAAGACTCAAAATAAAGACAATGACTTAAAGGTTGTCCGAGAATGGCTCAAAAATGGAGTCAGACCTACTTGGCAAGAGATAGCCAAATATAGAGGAACCATTAAAAGGTATTGGACTCTTTACGATGGCCTATTGCACCGGAAATGGAAGAGCCCCGATGGAGTACATGTAGTTTGCCAAGTGGTATTGCCGAAATCGCATGTCAGAAGTGTGTTGGAGAAGCTCCATAGCAGCCGTTCAGGAGGACATTTTGGTACTAAAAAGACACTCGCACAGGTTCGGGAAAGATTTTATCGGGTCAATTGCCGACGGAATGTAGAATATTGGTATAAAGATTGTGACCTTTGTAATGGAAGAAAGGAGCCCAAAACAAGAAGTCGAGGCACATTACCTTTCCGGAGAGCCTTTCGAACGAATTGCCATAGATATCCTCGAACCACTACTCTTAACTGAAACGGGAAACAAATACTTGATGGTAGTTATGGACTATTTTTCAAGGTGGTCCGAAATAGCGCCTATTCGTAATCAGGAAGCATTTATGTCAAACATCATTGCGAGACACGGAGTCCCACTGAAATTGCATTCTGACCAAGGACGAAATTTTAAATCCGAATTATATCACGAATTGATGATACTATTAGGCATCAGGAAAATACGCATTACGCCTCCCCACCCACAGTCCAACGCAATGGTAGAAATGCCAGTATCTTTCAATGTTCATCTCTGATAATCAAAAGGACTGGGACACTTTAATTCCCCTATTTTTGCTATCCTACTGAAGTTCTAAACATGAAACAACTAGTTATTTTCTATCCTTGATGATTACTGGAAGGAATATGAAACTTCCCTATGGTCTTCTTTTTAGAAGGCAGAACAGAACTTAAGAGAAAGATTAAAGAAAGTATAAGAATTCACTCGGCAACGTTGGAAAGTTAATAGCGATAAAGCAAAAGCTAGAACCAACATGCATGCCACAGGGACACATTTAAAGAGAGAGGCGATCCAGTATGGCTGTACAATCCCGAGCGCCGGAAAGGATTTTTTCAGAAACTGCAATGGAACTGGCAAGGCCCCTACTACACAGTCCTCAATAAAATCAACGACCATCTACCGCATTCAGTTGTCAACGAGAAGTAAACCCAAGGTAGTTTAGATTGAGAAGTTAGCGCCATATCGTGGTCCAGATCCTCCCCGTTGGCTCCAACCAGGTCCCAGTAATCAAGTTACTCAGGACGAATAATTAGAGAAGCGGGAGCAATGATACCCTCTACCCTGCAGTAGCCTGCGGCTGTTATTGGAAACGTACGAATACAAAAAGAAATACAATGTTACTCATCGCCCTACGGTGTGCTGCGGTCATTATAAGTAAAAGTACGAATACAAGAAGATAGAATAGTCCAGAAATGTCATTACCTGTCAAGAAAAATCAGGGTTCAAGCCACATATTTCGATTTGTGGGTCAAGCAAGCAAGGGTCAAGCATATAAGTCGAGGATCCTGACGTCAGTTTTGAGTTTTATGATAGACGTTATATGTTAATGTTATCAGTTGTATAGTTATTGTTAAAGTTTAGTTAAAATAAATTGATACGAAAAACAATATTATTTTCGTTGACTCATTCCTTACTTATTATCCAAATTTTACGTTAATCAGTTTAGTTCAAAGGAACTAGATTCCTTATTCTGTTAACTAACAAGACAGACTTTTACCATTGAATTGAATCAAATACGCTAAACAAACAGGGGTAGGTATTCTTTGATTTTACTAATGACAACTCTATATACATGCCAACTGCTCTAAGTTGTTACAGAAGGGCGTGACTTTCGAAAATTATTCAAAAGTGTAAAATCAATTTATTTTCGAAATATTTATTAAAAAAAAGAGAGCCTCCTTATTTTTTGAAGTCGATTAAAAATAGTATATATCAATTAAAAGATATGTGGGTACCGCTTGAGAGAAAGAAAGAACGCTATATCGGTTACCACGTACGTTTTCTATTCAACAAATATTTTTTTAAGGTATGTGAAAAAGTGCTTTTGAAAAGTATATAGACCTAAATCGCGAATACTTTGCATAGTATAGTTAAAAAAAACCTCTCGCGAATACTGCGATCTGTTTAAATTCTTATTCACCGTAATATAGAATGTCTAAATTTATATATAAAAAAAATCCTTTTTTGTAATTGCCTTGTCAATGTTTGAGACTTAAGATAATTCAAACGATCTAAGAAAAACAAACTTAAATCGATTCAGCAGAAGATGAAGACCATTAATTCTGTTAGAAAAGTGATAGCGTCAGTTTTTTCTGAAGTCAAGGGAATTTAGCTAGTCGATTACCGTGAAAAAGGAAACGTATTACTGGCTATTATTATTCAATACTTTTAATTGGCTGGTATTGAATTCTAAATCCCATCCTATTATCCTGGTTTAGCTTCTTCGTACTTTTATTTTTTCCAAGTCAAAACTTTTGACGGAATATACATCAACCTTTGGGATTATTAGCATAATAATTTTTACTATACAAGGTGAATCAAAATTGTAGAGCAATAGGTTAATTCTGATATCAAAAATAAAAACAAATTGAGGGCTGTTATAAACATCCTTTTTGTTTAAAAGTTTAAAATATAATTTGCTGGAGTTATTTTTATAAAAAAAAGTATTTTTCATGTATCCGTCATCCAAGATTTAATCAATTTTTTATTAAATATATTAAATCCAAAGACAGATTAAATCCATGAATTTTCTCGAAGAATAAAGATGATCCTTCGAGCCAAATTAAAATTTCTTTTGTGACTTTTCCACACATCATGTGAGTAAGTACTGTTTGATGTTTTAATATTTCTGCATTTTATCATACTAAAGTCATTTAAAATAACTATGATCTGAAAAGTTAAATTTTTCTAGTACTTCATGATTTTGTTTTACTACTTCCATTGTTTCATCTGGGTCACAGAAATTATTTTTTAGGTAATTTCCTATTTTCCTTGAACTCGAACCTTTCTTGAATTTATTAATAAATTTATTATGTGTTCGAACAATTTTTCTTTTTTCTTGGATATTCTATTTGTTTCTTCAATAAAATATATAAACAGAGGTCATATAGTAACAGAAAAAGAACTAACAAACCAACCTAAAAATAAAAAGCAAAAAAATAGAAGAAAATATTTAAAAACCTAAATGATACGACAAAAAGAAAACATGAAACATGAAAGAAAAAATAAACGCAAGACTAAGCAATAAAGGTCGAATTTAACACACGTTAAATAAAAATTAGCAAAAAAAAAACTAAAAAACGCAAAAAAATAATAAATTAGTATATTAATAAAAAGGCTTTCTACAAAAGAAAACGAACTAAAGGTAGAATCGATTTTGAGAAGAGTACAAAACCAACAAGCTAAATTGTTTATGAGAAGCAAGGATACATGTGAAAAGGGCAAAAAGTAAAAACCAGAAACACGAGGTACTTTGAGCCGGCAGGAAATAGATTAAAGCTAAAAATAAGGAAGGATAGGAGAAGTTGGGTGTATCAGCGAATGGTAATAGAATTGCTGAACTGATAAGTATGAAAATTTAATAACTTTGCAATAAAAATCATATTAAATAAAGACTAATTGAAAATTATTTTATTTATTTTAATATAAAACTCAGTGCAACAGGAGGTCGTTCTGCTAGTGGGAACTCAAGTGCAGACAGAATGCCAATTGGATTGTTTAACTGTTTGTCCAATTAAAAACGAAAAATCTACACAAAGCCGATTGATTGGGTATTAAATTTAATCCAATTACTATTGAAAATTTGTTTGAAATTTATTTTAAAAAACAAGATTCGTTTCAACCAGGTGGTAATGAACATTTGCGCTCGACTAGCTCAAGAATGATCAAATAACATTAGCGGAGGATAAGATTTTTTGATTCATTTGCCATTGGATACATATTTCGAGTTCAGGGGCGGTTTCTCCATTGACTTATTTGTGCAGTGAACACCCATTTAAATTTAATAGAAACACATTATTTTAAAATCACATAATTAACTTAAAAATATAAATTTACTTTTAATATATTTATTATTCTCGTACTTGATAATCTCTACATTTGTTGGTACCTCATTGCGCTCTGGCTCATCGGGTCTGTCGATGCAATATGTTGATTAAAAGCCAGAGGTTTCCGCAAATGCCTATAGTTAAAAAGAGAGGTCAACAGATCCGCAAAACACACAGTGTGCCTGCTTGAAACCATGGTATTTTTAGCATCATTCTGCATCACACGTAGATTTCGTCACGACAGTTAATTTAGCTTGGTCCAATGACTTGTCACTCTGACTGGAGGGTCTTTAATCCACCGTTGCCACATTTAGTGGATTTCTGCTTTTTTGATAGATTTTCAGCTTTTTTTGGCTAGTTTTAGTACATCATTTTTTTGCAGATTTTAGTCATTTCTATAAATTATTAAAAAAATCCAATTACTTAAATAAAACTTCCTATTTAAATAATTTTGTTGCTAAAAATAAATGCTAAAATTGTTAGGGCCGAGCGATTATCAGAATAAATAATCGGTTATTTTCAATTAATCGATTACATCAAAATAATCGATTCTTTACGATTAATCTATTATTTTTGACTCATCGATTCTTTTCGATTCACTGATGATTTTTTATTAATGAATTATTTTTGTTTAATCGATTCTTTTTGATTAATTGATTCGATTCTTTTCGTTTAAACATTCTTTTTGATCAATCGGTAATTTTCGATTATTTTCGATTATTTTCGATTATTTTCGATTATTTTCGATTAATTTCGATTTTTTTCGATTATTTTCGATTATTTTTGATTATTTTCGATTATTTTCGATTATTTTCGATTATTTTCGATTATTTTCGATTATTTTCGATTATTTTCGATTATTTTCGATTATTTTCGATTATTTTCGATTATTTTCGATTATTTTCGATTATTTTCGATTATTTTCGATTATTTTCGATTATTTTCGATTATTTTCGATTATTTTCGATTATTTTCGATTATTTTCGATTATTTTCGATTATTTTCGATTATTTTCGATTATTTTCGATTATTTTCGATTATTTTCGATTATTTTCGATTATTTTCGATTATTTTCGATTATTTTCGATTATTTTCGATTATTTTCGATTATTTTCGATTATTTTCGATTATTTTCGATTATTTTCGATTATTTTCGATTATTTTCGATTATTTTCGATTATTTTCGATTATTTTCGATTATTTTCGATTATTTTCGATTATTTTCGATTATTTTCGATTATTTTCGATTATTTTCGATTATTTTCGATTATTTTCGATTATTTTCGATTATTTTCGATTATTTTCGATTATTTTCGATTATTTTAGATTAAATTCGATGAATCGATTCTTTTCGATGAATCGGTTCTTTCCGATTACTAGATTATTTTCGAATAATCGACTATTTTCGAATAATTTTTTATTTTCGATTAATCTATTCTTATCGATTAATTATTTTCTATATCTGCAAGTAGCTCGTATTTATATCAACATTTCCAGTTCTATATTAGATTTTCAAACATATTCCTTAATAGATTAGAATTGTATTACTTTACTTTTATATAATATTGACATGCCACTGTTGTTCCCTCGACAATTTTCTTTGATGATGTTGAGACCAAATGACCCTTTGGACCATTAAACTAAATATATCGAACCTATAAGGGTGAATTTACTGACTCGTATTATCAAGTAGTGTCGATGTTTTAATACTTTGAAGGTGTCACTCTGCACTCTCTCTAATAACATTTTCTAACAAGTGGTTTTGAAGGTCCCAGTATATTTAATGTATTTGGTAATAAAACAAATATTTTTGCTTTAAATGTTACTTAATAGTATATTATGCAACGATCATGAAATGATGGTTAATAATAAATGAGCATTAACCGGGATAACCGTTTGGTTTATGCGAGTGTATTAATAACCATTACATGAGAGTTGCATACGCTATTTTTTCTACACAAGATAAATAATCAAGAACTATAAATATTATAATTGTATAGAACACAGTATCAGTAATTACTCGTATTTCTATAAAAAAATTCTACAAAATTGTAATTAATGGTATTACCTCGGGTATTCGTATTACCATTAGATTTTTGGGGCAAAATATTTTGTACTGCATCTTCTGGTTTCTCCGATATGTGTGGAGGAGTCGATGATAAGTCCTATACCGATGATATCAGATATTTTGATAATAGCATGTTTGATTGAAAAATTATGGGTTTCTATTGATTAAAAATCTGTTCGTTATAAAAATCTGTATCATAATGGATATCATTATGAAACGGATTACGGATAAGTGTATTATTATAATACGGGTGTAGAAAAATAGTTATTTTTATATAAGATGCCACATAATTGAGTAAAATATAATTGAAAAAAAAAAGAATTTAAAATTATGTGTTTAAATAATAAAACTTAAAAAAATTTGTTGAGAAAGGATGAATTTGATTAGAATCATTAAAATGTAATTAAATTTCAACAGGAAACGATTGGACAATAAAATTTCGGGAAAAAAACGAAAAATCTTATTTTAGTATACATAGTAAGAATCTGAAATGAAAAGGGAATTTAGGAAATAAGAGACTTAAATCATAAATATGAAAATGTAGTGTTCTGGTTACTGTTTACTATCTTATCCTAACAAAGCATACAGATTTTAATAAAATCGCAAATAATTATTCTAAAAATGTTTTTGTCTACTCTAACCTGCGCCATAAAATGAATTACTTATAAAATCAATTATATAAATAGGAAACTACCTTATACATTTTATCGTGAGGTCCTAAAGCAATGGATATGGTAGTTTGTCAACAAGAGTGGATATGGACAATCCACTTGAATTGTACAATATATTTTTTCTACGACCCACTAACGAAAATCTACAACTTTAAAAAAATATTTTAGGTTCTTACGACAAAATAACTCATTTTAAAATAATTTATTAATTTTACTAATTTATAAAATAAAATAAAGATAAAAAAAAAGATTTAATTTAATTTAATTAGTCCGCAGCCCACATTTGCACCCGCCAGTTTTAGGATTTTGAGAAATGAATCGAAAGTATTTAAAGTGTGTAGGTAGAGTTTTATTACTAAAACTCAGTAATATTAGTCTTAGCGCTTTCAGCCTGTTAGGCCATCATCAGAGACTCTACAAAGAGAGAAAAAACGGAGCTATAACAATAATCAAATCGTGATATTCCTGAACATTGAATAAAAAATAAAAAATCTTGAAAACTTACCTGTCAATAAATGTAGAAGGAGCATGAAAATTAATTATTAATATTTTACTAGATTAAAAGGGCTGCCACAATATGGTCCCTATTCTCCACCATAACTTAAGGCTTGAAACGTACAAAACCAATCCTAACAGGTGGTTGCAAATTAAGAAAAAACGTGGGGGCTCATCCCAACACGTAGAAATAAACAGTCTCAACCATTCTAAGGAAGAAAGATAGAAAAAAATGAACTTCAGCATGAAGCCAGCTGACCCTTCAAAGTCGCTACCGAGAGGCGGAGGCAAGTTGGGGCACAAGAAATCGTAAAAAGTTAACGAAAAAGTAACCATCTTGACTTCTTGACAGTGCCAAAAAAGAACTGAGTGACAATTGACAGTTGACAATGAAGTTGTCAAAACAATTGCCAACTTGAGAAATAGAAATGAATTTCATGAAAATTGATTAAAAGTAAATATTGAAAAAGATAAAAGTGGGTTGGTACCACTGAACTAGCAAGCACAAGTTATGGAGGGAATTTTAAATTTTTAAAAACAACCAAACATTACAATAATTAAATAGAATTATAAAATATACATTGAGTGAAGGTAAAAAACATTTTTATATAAAATTATTGGAATTAAAATTAAAATTAAAAGGTGCCTGACTAGAACAACAAAATTGAGCATGCCGACCCCAGTAAAACCGAAGTCGCAGGCAGACCAACTTTTCTGGCTATAAGAGGAGGAAAAACCGTCCTGACCACGAAATCAGATATCACCGGAGAAGACAAGATCAACTCTGCTGTAAGAAGATTCAAGGAGAAGCTAGCTAGGTAACTTCAGACCAACCATTGCCAATACTCTTAAAGAGAGGGGGCCCTTTGCTATTGAGATGGATTTGAGTGTTAACACATGTGACATTAGTTTTATTAAACTCTCGGTGTATCTCAAGATCTTCGAGCAGATTTAGTTTAAAGTTAGGATTTTAGTTTTAATACTCGTAGATAAATTAGTTTCATATAGTTGAATTAAAATTAATTTTTTTTTTAAGTGGACTAAGTAAAAATGTTATTATTTATCGATTTCACTCAAAAATAACTCATTTTTATATATATTTAATCTCCATAACTAAAAAATATACTAATAATTAGTTTGACAAAATTGTCAGTTTAAAATGTTGAAAATAATAGTAGTTAAGTGTCCAAAATATGAACTGTGATTGGTGGATTTCATTTTTTGGAATGTTCTCACTACCTAGAATGGATATGAAATATATTCGTTCAGTTGAACGCAATAGCATATTTTTTCATTTTGTAGTCTGTGCATACCTAGATAAGCTAATATCCATATGGGTGTAGAAAAAATTAATTTTTTACATAATTAACAATTATTTGTTAACCCTTAAATGTTTTTTATTGGTAAAATTGATTAAATTACTAAATGGTATTTGACAACATACATTTTCTATAGATTCGATTAGTTTTAAACTTCTTATACAGGGTGTTGGTATATTCGATCGACAATGCTCTACCCCAGAGCTCTCGTTAATTAATGAATTTTAATATAGGAACATGGACCTCTAAAGGGCTTAGTTACCGAGATACAGGGTGTTAAAACTTTAAAATCAAAATTTAAAATTTGCCATAAATCAAAATCGCCTTTGAATATTGATTTCAAATTTGGTGACCAATATGCTTTTTAATAAAGTAATATGTTGACATAAATTTATTTCCCAGTGACGCGCTATCAAGGTTAATGTCAGAAATTTGCTTCTAATCAAATATTTACATGTTCTTAACACGTTGAAGGACAGAGACACAGAGACACACGACGTCGTTCAGCGTTTGCCTTTACCATACGATATATTGATATCCAACTGCTACTGTCACAACGCGTTCGAACGTCAGTAATGTACTGACAAAAAAAAAGGGTGTTTCCTATCTTTTTTCTAATAGTAATAGTTAATAATGCTTAAAAATTAGTTTTCTTGCAAAAATTGTACTGCCTAGATTGGTATCTTGTAAAAATGTTTACTGTCCTTCAACGTGTTAATCACTTGTAAGGATTCAATATTCTTAAATTCTAAACTAATAAGCACATGTCAAATTTTTTATAGTTTGTTTTTGACAAGATCTTGGTAGATCAAATATGAAAAAATATTTAACGACGTTTTTGTTTCATGGTAAATGTTGTAATCGGTAACTAATATTTTTAGGATTTCATGTTCCTATATCAAAATTCATCAAGAGCATTGTCGGTCGAATATACTAACACATTTTTTTTAACTTGTTTGATGATTTCCATCCCGTTTGGTTTTCTGTTTTCTTTTTTTTGCTTTCAATTAATTTCTTGGTTAAATCTAAAAAGTTATAAAACATTTTAATTATTTGTTAACAGCTTTTTGATAATTTTTTTAAATTATATATTTTTTTTTTTTTAGATCTTGTAATAGTGCGTACAGTTTTTACCATATGTAAGTAAAGTTTCATTGCGCCATATGTATAGACCTATAAGTTAGCAAATTTTCACTATAATTAGTAATAATAATTAGTAATGCCCAAGAGTAAAATTTAACCCTAAACCAGCGTTTTTAAACCTGTGGCTATATCACCAATTCGACGGGCAACAGTATTATTTGAAAGATGTATGAATTGTAATTGTTCAGCAAAACATATTTTCTAGAATATCCATCACAGCTGCCAGAATAAGTTATTCACCAATAGTGTGAGCCTTTTTACATCTGGCTATTTTATATGATATTTTGTAGGCAGGCAAGTAAAGCTTATTCGTTCAAAGTTTTTTTGAATAAAATAATGTTTGCTCTTCATATTACTTTAATTTTAATTTAAAGAATTCTCGGGGCTTGTTAACGTACTCATTATCAAGTGTTTCCAAATGACGTCTAAGTTTATTAGATTTCATTTTGTCTGCTCCCAAAATTTTTAAACAAATGACGCACATAGTTCTTTCTTTTTCATTTATTTTAATAGTGGTAAATCCAAAATTTAGGTATTCTTGCGTATATTTTCTTGATTTTATCTTCGAAACCATGGTTGACTGTGTACTTGTTAATGCTTCACTATTGTCTAAAAATATATCCATAGTTCTGTATAAATTTACTGCCGTAAAATTTACATAAATATCTTATACGGAAATAAGGTATAGTTACACAAAACTTACAAAATTTGGCACCGCGACGTAACTAATACTGACCAGAACCTCTAACAGTCGCAGCATTTATACACGCTTCACGCTTGCTCCGCTGTCGAGCTGATCTTCCATACTATTTCAAATAAATCAAAACCACGGTCGAAACCAGGATACACATACTAAAGGTATGCTGACTTTTGATTCAAAATTCGTACAAACCGCGCATGACGTAGTGCGGGACGAACTTTCAAGTTATTTTGACAATTTTCGATTGAGTAGTGTAAAATAATTTAATAATTTATATGTTTTTGTGTTAGTAGTGACTATATTTTCCTATATATAACAGGGAAGAATTAAATTATTGTTTAAAATGCCGGGCTGCGCAGTGGAAATATTTTCGAATGCCACAAAATATGGGTAAATTCTTATCGAAGAAAGGACAAACTTAATTGAAATTGCCCTATCCATTTTGAAGAAAGTAGTTGTCAGATTCCTCTAAAACATAAACGCAATAAATGGAAATTGAATTGCACCAGGTGCACGGGTCTCATTAAGCAAAGAAAATAAATCGGTATTTAAAAATTTTAGCAGATAAAACAGTAGTTTCCTGTCCCAATACAACGGTCCTTTCGAAGTAATGCCATGCATGAGCAGGCCACGAACATATATAAGAATAAGATAAATGAACAGGAAAATTGGTTTTAAGTATTTTCAAAGTAAACTTGACAAAAATGTTTAAATTTACTAAATAAAAAGTAATGTTTTTGTGTACTTACTTTTTGTATATAAATAATTTGTTTCTGCACACTTATTTTTATTTCACCTAATAAGAAAAGAGATTGCAAGAGAACTACTACGCCCAGAAAGTACAAATTTAAGTCAAACTTTATTTTTAATCTGTATCTTTTACTTATCTTATGGCTAGGTTATGGATTTTGTCACAAAATACCTATAATTTATGAGAAAAATTAATATTTTTATTAGTATAATTTACCTTAAACCTTCATATTTGTAAACGAATATATTACAAAATAACCAATTAAGCTTAAGTAACTGCATAAAATCTAAAATTGGCAAAATATCGAATTTTGAACACTATCTCCCATTTAATGCTTATAATTCTATGTCCCACGTGACGTCATCGTCAGTCAGCTGCATGCGCAGGAACATACCGTTCTGTGTATCGTGGATCGAAACTTATTGTAGCGATGGTAAGCCTCGAGAATGTTCGATATTCGTCGTAAATGAAAGAGAGGAGATAAGAAACATTGATTATTGCTTTACGCTTTACCTATATGGGATGTAGCTTAGCGGCATTGCCAAGTTTCAATAAATTCACATATTCTCGGTAATTTTGAAGATCTGTAATTAAGTTCTATATTAGGGATCTAGGCCTAAAGTCTAGGGCCTAGGGCACTAACAACACCCTGCACTAAGGAGATTAGTGTCGTATTTTATTATTATATGAAAAAGAACGGAAGGCGGGCGCGATAAAAATTGGAATCCGAACACTGAAAGGTTGAGAAACGCTGCCTAAATATATTAAAATTGTATACTTTATTGCTTTAAAAATTACAATTTATTAAAAATAGACAAAAATAAATTATGCATTTAAAATGTATTTAGATTTGTCACTTACTGTTCGAAAGTCTTGTCAACATATATGTTTTTCTTTTAATACAATTACAAATTATCTCGATTTTTGTTAATTATGTTTCAGTAATAATTTTCATTAATTAACAATAATTTATAATAGCGATTATACCTATCAATTCAATAAGAAAATATTTTTATACAGCATCTGAAACCATCCATTGATATTATTTCTTATAGGAATCTAAAGAAAAAGTTCAGCCATTTACATTGATTCCTTTTTCAAGCACTAGCAATAGATTTTCAATCTAGTTTAAAAAGCCAAAGAATAAAAATAAAAATTTACGTTCAAGTGATTTCTAACTTTAGAAGTCGTTAAAATAATAATAAAAATGATTTATATAAATTTGGAAAACAACTGAGTCCTTTTTTTAACGTACTTTCAGAAAGTTCCATACGTAAAATGTACAATTCGGCCGGCGTACGTAAAATTCGCATTCTAAAAGCAGCGGTATTAAATTTCATAAGCCATAAATGCTATGTAATCGGCCATTTATCGGAAAAACGCTTATACCTTCGCGAATTCAGTTGTAAAATGGGATATCTATATGGAACGAGGTTTATTTAAGTGCCAGATATAATGGTAATTTTTAGCCGTAATTCACGAGATGGTTTTAAATCTTCGAGTAACTGTATTAATTCATTTTAATTTCATTGCATATATCCCATCGCTTTTTAAATGCACTTAAATATGCGGGTTAACTGATGTTGGTATACAAAAAATTTATAGTCCAGTAGCCGCAATGAAAAAAAATCAGTAGCAGCATCCTAACTTTTTTTTTAAATTGAATTAATTCAAATGATAAACAGTACTTTCCGCTTGGCCAATACAATGGTTAAAAAATGTAATTTGTATTTGTGCAATTTTAAAATAACCTTGCAACCTTGATAATTTTCTGGGCATTACTTTAGGACATAAGTCCTCTGACTGCATTTTTAAGCTATTGCCTAGCTTTTATCGCGGGCTTTGAGCGCGGCGACCGAATCAAGAAAAAAAAAAACGAAACCGTAACGAAAAAAACTTAACACCCCCCACTCCGACCGGCACAGCGGTGCGGCGTTAATAGATATTTTACGATATAAGTGCGGTATGAACATTATTAATAATATGCATGTGAAAATTGCCACATAAGTATATTAATAATGTGTTACCGGCACGAATATTGTACAATATTTTATCTACAACTGTCATTTAACAACAACTCCGAAAATTCGAAATTATATTGAATAAAATTATGTCGGCATATCGTTAAAATTGACTATTTGCGAATACAAGTAACCTGACAGTATTTTGTAACCACAGCACCGGAATTAATAATCAACTTCTGTCAAAGTGGCGTTTAAAATCGTAAAAATCCTGACTTAATGTCGCTCAAATAACCATTACAAGTACATATATTATCAATCAATATAATATATATTATAGCTCGGCAATGAGCTATAATATTATATTATATTATTACTGCAGTGGACGAGAATATATATATATATATATATATATATATATATATATATATATATAAGTGAAGATAATATCAGGTTTGCGGTCCTAAGAAATAAAACTCTTTTCCTTACTTGCTCAATATTTCGCCATTGTTTAATAGCTTCATCAGGAGCGAACTACAAGATTTTTAAATGAAACAATATACTAAAAATAATTTAAAATTACTACTTACAGGATTTGAGTCAATCGAATAAAATTTTAAATAAAAACAACATTACACTTAAACAACTTTTGGACAGTGGATACTTTAAAAATTTAACAAGTTGATAAAATTAAAAATAAAAAGTGTAGTCTAGAAATAATTATGGTGAGATAAAACTAAATGATTTTTATATTGTACAGAGTGATACTTAAATTTTATTTAGAAAAATTTTATTTAGAAAAATTTAAGTATCACTCTGTACAATATAAAAATCATTTAGTTTTATCTCACCATAATTATTTCTAGACTACACTTTTTATTTTTAATTTTATCAACTTGTTAAATTTTTAAAGTATCCACTGTCCAAAAGTTGTTTAAGTGTAATGTTGTTTTTATTTAAAATTTTATTCGATTGACTCAAATCCTGTAAGTAGTAATTTTAAATTATTTTTAGTATATTGTTTCATTTAAAAATCTTGTAGTTCGCTCCTGATGAAGCTATTAAACAATGGCGAAATATTGAGCAAGTAAGGAAAAGAGTTTTATTTCTTAGGACCGCAAACCTGATATTATCTTCACTTATAAATATTTTCCGGTCGAAAAAAAAACTATCTCCTTTTTTATATATATATATATATATATATATATATATATATATATATATATATATATATATATATATATATATATATATATATATTATTTTTTAATATAAAGCCGGGCTACGGACGATAAGCGATTATATAATATATATTATAGCTCACATATTATAAAAATACCGCTTTGCATTAAAAAGTGCAAGTCGCCGCGCATTGATGCTATAATATATATCTATATTCATAAAATTCATAAAAATTAGTTCAGTCCATTCGAAAATAATTTGTAAATTTTTCGTCACTTAATTCGTTAAAAAGTGTAAATTCTCCTCGTTCTTTTCGGTATTTGATGTGATTTGATAACCAGAATCTTATTGTTTCTTTTTGGTTATTAACCCTAATTGCTAATAATAATAATAATATATTGTCGCTTTCAGCATCTGATTTATCTTCTGATGAGCTATCAATGGTATCTAGCAATAACAAATTTTTCTCCATCGCCATTTTTGCAACTACACTATATAGTTCACTGGATCAGCCTATTATATTGAAAAATAAATATATATATATATATATATATATATATATATATATATATATTGATATAGAAACCCCCTGTATATCAATATTTTAAATAGATTTGCCCAGACTCTTAAAAGGGGTGGTTCGGCTCTAAAAATTTACATAAAAATATTATTTACCAAATTTAATTAATAAATAAAAAATAAATTTTAAATTCTTCAATCTTCTCTGCGTCTATCTGTCTTCTTATCTCTTTTTTGTGTGTGCTGCTCGTATCTGCTTGTCTCTGACCCTACCTATGTGTGCTGTTTGTATCTATCTGCTTGTCTCTGTCGTGTTTCTTTTAATATCTCTTCCTGGTATCTCTCCCTGCTACTCTTTCTCTATCTCTGGTTCTATATAATATTTCTCACTTTCTAAATAAAATTCTTTACCTTTATTTTTTTAACCTTCTTTATTGTAATATCCCAGTCTTTAACATTTCTTTATTATTCTAATATAATCTTAATTTTTATTTAACATTTTATATCTATTAATCTTTTTATATCAATTTCCCTCTGACAACTCATTTCTTTCTGACATTTTTTAAAAATAATCAACAAAAATCCCGACATTTTGATTTTAACTTGAATTTTGATTTCAAGATACTTCACCACCCCAGTATTGCTCAATTTAAATAATAAATTTTATGACGTCAGGAATTTCTATATCAAATCCCCCAAATTAATTGTTCGTCCAGTATATTTTAAAATATACTGTGAACAATAAATTTTAAATTTTATCCAAATATTGAAATTCCCTGATTAGTTATAATTTTCCTACCTGAAATGTTGATTTCATCAATTTTTCTTTATTCATTCAAACCAAACATATAAGCTATCTACTAACTAATAACTCTTAACTCAAAATGACAACTCTATACTAATTCAATAAATAACTACCTAAATCTAAACTTCATATTTGTACAAATCTTGTACATGAAAAACCCCTCGTACTTTATCATCTTCCACATTCTTTAACATATAACTATTGACCCCATTCTCATTCTCAACCACATAAGGTCCTTCAAACGGAAATTGTAACCTTGCACACTTATTTCTTTTCCTATTTGATATCCTCAAAGCTCTCACGATCACCAAATCCCCTTTCTTAAACTTTATTTTATTCTTTATCTTTTCATTCATTCTACTTATATATTTCTGTGCATTCCTTTCCAATCTTAAATTTACCTTTTCCAAAATTCTTTCATACTTCTCCTCACTTACTACTTCCCATTTCCTTTCTGGCCGAACACCTTTCATTATAAACACTGGACTTTCACACGTTATACTGTTAGGAATATTATTTAGATAAAATTCTACTTCTGCTAAATGATTTTCCCACTTAGTATTATCTGTTTCCACCAATATTCTCAAAAATTTGTTAACTTCTTTTATATATCTTTCTACAGGATTCGCCGCTGGATGTCTTATACTAATTGTTTTACATTCAATTTCATTCTTACTACAAAATTTCCTAAATCTTTCATTTGCAAAATATGTCGCATTATCCAAAATTAATTTTTCAGGTTTTCCACATTCTCTAAAATATTTATTCAACTTTTCCTTTACTACAGAAGATTTCATACTTTTTGTCGGATATAACTTAACATATTTAGAAAAAAACATCTACTATAATAAAAATATTCATACTTCCTTGTTCACTCTTTATTAAATTGCTAATAAAATCTATTGCTATCACTTTTAAACATTTCTTTGCCATCACTATCTTCACCTCATATAATTTTTTTCCATTTGCACCTACCAAAACAGTTTTTGGTACCTTTATAATATCCTTTTCCCCTTCTATTAGGTTTTCATTTATTATTGATACCTCTGATCCTGTATCTACTAAAATTTGTATCTCTTTATCCCCTGTGTTACCTTTTAAATAAATTAACCCTATTTCTTCCCTATTTTGATCTATACTTTCACCCAAATTTATAAATTCCCTCGGATGTTCATGTACGCAAACTTTAGTTTTTAGTCTTGGTAAGTGCTTCTTACAAAATTTTCTTGATTCGTTTGTGTTTCTTCCCCTATAACTTGTACATTATTCACTCTACTACTTCTTTCGCCTGTATTTCCCTCCTGATTTCTGATATTTTGTGATATATCTCTTCTATTATTCCAATTTCCATTCCTATTATATACATTGCAATTATCATATCTTTCATTATTTCCATAATTAGTTCTCCTGTTCCAATTTTCCCTTCTTCTGTATTCTCTATCATTACCATAATTAAAATTTCTTTGTCCTCTTCCCTCTTCTACTTGATTATTTCTATCATACCTATCATTTATTCTTATCATATTTCTCTTATCATACCCACATGCACTATTTTGCTGAATTTTCATGAGATACGTTAATAATTGATCCATCTTACAAATTCCTTGGAATGTTATTTGGGCTGAAATCTCATCTTTAAAATGTTTACCAATACATCCTACTATATGTTCTTCTGTCATTTGTGGATCTAAGTATTGAGCCATGTCATATAAGTTTGCTGCATACATATTATAATCCATATATCCTTTATTATCATATTTACCTTGTATTAACATATTCCTAATCTTAATCTGTCTTATCTCTCCCCAAAAATAGTCCATAAATTGTTTTTCTAACTCCTGTAAACTCTGAATCTCTTTCTTTTTCCTATTCCACCATAAACTTGCCTCGCCTGTTAAATAAACTTCTAAAATTCTCTTAATTTCACTAAAATCATCTTGTCCCCTTATCTTCATCATAAATCTTTCCCAAAATATTCTAGGATGTAATAACTTCAAATTTCCTTCAAATTGCATCTTTGGTTCATTTATTTTATCATTAATAATTATATATTCTTTTCCTTGATTATTATTACTATTTTTATTTCCTCTTCTTTCCTCTATTTGATTTAACTTCTTATTTATTTCTAGTAGCTTTAAATCCATTCTGTTGGATAATTGTTTTTCCAAATTACCTGTTTGCTTATTCAACTTCTGACTATATTCTTCTTCTATTTCTTTGATATTTTCCTTCACTTTCTCCAAATTCGATATCCTACCATCATTTTTATGTACACTTGTTTTAACACTATCTATCACTATATAAATCTTTTTTTTTAAATCCTCTCCTTTTTCTGTTATTATTTTATATTTCTTATCTTGTTCCTTTTCCACTTCATCTATTCTTCCTATCATTTCTATTCTTATATTCTTCTTATTTTCTTCAATTTTTTTGTCAGTGTATATTTTAAAATCCTCAAATTTCTTCATTATTTCTTCTTTATCTTGTTTCCTATTTTCATCCATTTTCTTACTATATTCCTCTAATTTATTCATTTTCCTGCTTATATCTTTATAGTTCTCATCCATTTTCTTATTGTTTTCATCCATTTTTTTATTGTTTTCATCCATTTTTCCAATGAGCACTTGCATAAAATTTTCCAAATTCATTCCTTCTTTCTTTCCTTGAGTCTCGACAATCTCCTTTTCTAATGTCGCTGTATTGTCCTGATTTTGTACTATTTCTCTATCTTTTTCTTCAAAAATTGTATCTCCTATATTTTGCTGTTCCATATCTCCTTGTCCTATTTGACATACACCCTCATCATCTCTCTCCTGTTCTTCCATCAAACCAACCTTCTTTCCTCCTCGCAAATCCATCTAATATATCACTTTCTCTTATATATAAGTTTAAAATATCACTTTTATCTTCTATATCACTATTAAACTTTCACCACTTTTAATACTTTACATTCCACGTCACACTTGGCTTTTAATGTTACTTTCCCCCTACTTAAATTCCACCCAAATTTCCTACACTTTATATTCTGTCAATGTATTCCTGCTCTTATCTCCTAAACCATACAAACATCACACACATGCAATATCTTCACCCTCTCTATATAAAAAATAGACCAAAATCAACAATTCAAATAAAAAATTATAAACAATCTTACCAATTTTCTTCCAAATTCCTAAATTGCAAATATCCAAAATTTTGATCTCCCTCTAGAAACAATGCTCCACGTTGGCTGGCGACACTTGATATAGAAACCCCCTGTATATCAATATTTTAAATAGATTTGCCCAGACTCTTAAAAGGGGTGGTTCGGCTCTAAAAATTTACATAAAAATATTATTTACCAAATTTAATTAATAAATAAAAAATAAATTTTAAATTCTTCAATCTTCTCTGCGTCTATCTGTCTTCTTATCTCTTTTTTGTGTGTGCTGCTCGTATCTGCTTGTCTCTGACCCTACCTATGTGTGCTGTTTGTATCTATCTGCTTGTCTCTGTCGTGTTTCTTTTAATATCTCTTCCTGGTATCTCTCCCTGCTACTCTTTCTCTATCTCTGGTTCTATATAATATTTCTCACTTTCTAAATAAAATTCTTTACCTTTATTTTTTTAACCTTCTTTATTGTAATATCCCAGTCTTTAACATTTCTTTATTATTCTAATATAATCTTAATTTTTATTTAACATTTTATATCTATTAATCTTTTTATATCAATTTCCCTCTGACAACTCATTTCTTTCTGACATTTTTTAAAAATAATCAACAAAAATCCCGACATTTTGATTTTAACTTGAATTTTGATTTCAAGATACTTCACCACCCCAGTATTGCTCAATTTAAATAATAAATTTTATGACGTCAGGAATTTCTATATCAATATATATATATATATATATATATATATATATATATATATATATATATATATATATATATATATATATATATATATATATATATATATATATATATATATATATATATATATATATATATATATATATATATATATATATTCTCGTCCACTGCAGTAATAATATAATATTATAGCTCATTGCCGAGCTATAATATATATTATATTATCGCTTATCGGCCGGCTTTTTATGTAAATAAATATTAATGTAATATATATTTTAAGGTTGTGCTAATTATTGGTTTGGCTGGTGCATGTCGGAGAGAAGAGTTGACAAATTTATTGATAGAAAATGTAAAATATCAAGGATTGTGCTATCAAATTGTCATTCCAAATACCAAAACAAAAATATCGCAAGAATTTTTTGTTACATCTGGGAACATTGATGGTATTAATTTAGTTACAATTGTTAGAAAATACTCTACATTAAGATCTAAAAGTTGTGGTCATCAACGATCTGGTGCAGATCTTCTAAATATTAAAAGACATGGCGGCTGGAAGTCTAATTCTGTCGCTGAAGGATATATTGAGACTTCGGCAGAAAATAAGAAAAAAACATCAAGGAAAATCTTAGGAAAAAACCAAGAAAATATACCATCAACTTCAAAACATATGGAAACTAATATTTGCAATTATCTGGCATCGGGCATGTCTGCATCTGGCATGAATTTGTACGATTACAAGGATTATTACAAAATTTAAATAAGTGTCAAATCAGTGTCATTACATGACAGTTGTAGATAAACAATATTAACTTCTCATTTATTTAATAAAAGAAAATCGAAAAAATGAAAAATCGAAAAATCGAAAAATCAAAAAACCGAAAAATCGAAAAATCGAAAAATCGAAAAATCGAAAAATCGAAAAATCGAAAAATCGAAAAATCGAAAAATCGAAAAATCGAAAAATCTAAAAATCGAAAAATCGAAAAATCGAGAAATCAAAAAATCGAAAAAGAAATTCCGTAACGAAAATAAACCTAACACCCCCCACTCCGACCGGCACAGCGGTGCGGCGTTGAAAGCCGTGCATCGTCCAACGTCGTTTCAGTTCGGCAGACTTCGGCACGGTGTTTGTGTGCGTGCGACTAGACGTATGCGTGTAGACTAGCTGCTAACTGCTTATAACTGATTCTATCTCTTTTAGACACAATTTCGGAAAAATTGAATTTGAAAATTAATAATGATCCACAACAATCCACAACAAAATATGGGACCACCATTGACGCGGTATTTTCCAGATATTTAAAAGATATCAAGTCTTAAACTTATGTTTCTTATTCCAGTTACGATAAACCTATAGTTTCAATGATAAAAATTCCTGAATAACCTACATGTATTGTAAGATAATAAAAATATTTTAAACAATATACATTTATTTAATAAAAGAAAACAATTGGTTTTCTTATCGGTCACCACGCCCAAAAAGTGTAACTTGAATTAATATCAAAGAAAAAACTTGAATTAATATTAAAGAAGAAAAAAAAATACTGCATAAATAAAATAAATAAATAATTTTAATTGGCATAAGTTGATAAAAAATGCTATGCAATAGCTTTACTGCGGCAGTTCCCGAGTGCCACACGTATTTTTTTAATTTTTTTTTTAAATGTGAAAAAAAAATATTGCACACTAACGTATTATACATTTTTGAAATAGTGCTTCAAAGAGCTTTCATTTGATACCCAACACGATGACATCAGAATTTTTTGTTCTAATTTCCAATTTATTCTCTTTCTAATAGTGAACACCAAGATATATAATTTTTATTCAATCTACACTTTATTCTAAACGTTTGTGATTTCTTTCAGATTTTTCTGAGCGTTACTTTTGGAGTGCAATTTTTAAACGTTTTTTTCTAAAGTGTTAAAGAAAAAGTAACGCAAACGGACGAATTAGATTTTTAAAAGATAAAAATTATTAATATGTTCAGGTGTCCTATTAGTAGACATTAAAACTGTAATTCAACTGATTACTTAACACTATAATACATCAACCAATGATAATCATTTTTTTAACACACGCCAATCAAAACGAACTGTATCTGAAAACACTGCATGTTGCAGTATTTTCACTCAATCCCGATTTATGAGAAACGTAAATATAAAGTGTGTCAATAGCAAAAAAATTGACAAAAATCGGGTTTGGTTGTTCAAATATTAATTTAATATTTTGTAAAGAAATAAAATTAACGTTAAATTGTACTTAAATTTCTGTTTATATTGTTAAATAATGTTTCCAAATAACACGCGAGTTAATATTTTTTTTTGAGACCATTTTGTTGTTTAGAAATTATCCAAATTTTCAAGGAAACAACAAGATATTCTCAAAAATTCTCACTTTTTGTGGTAATTTCCTTGAAAATTAAACAATTTTCAAGTGCATGAGTAATCTGAGCAGTTGAAATTACTTACACAATTTTTATTTTATTAACAATGAAAAAATTTGTATTTCGTGCAAATTTTAATTTAAAAAATTATTTTGCAAAACGCTATCAGTGCATATCTACAATAAAATTATAACGATATATGTAATTAAGTGTAATGAAAAGTTACAGATTAAAAACAAATAGGTATTATAAGTTCGAAAAAATTAAATAAAAAATATAGATTTATGTGGGTAATACAAATTATTCTAGAATCTTTGAAAATTTAAAATGAGGAATTCCCAAAATTTGTCTTGTCTAACGCAATCAAAATTGTCAACCCAAAAATTAGTTAAAAATGATTTTAAGATTATATTTATAATTTACTACCAAACATTTTTTAACAATGTACGTACTTATCTAGTTAGTTTTGACTTAAGTACTTTCTCTAATCTCTCTCAATTTTACTCATCATTCATCACTATTTCATGGAATCTTAGTTGTTTTTTCAGCGGTAGCTGTTTTTGATCTACTGCGTTTAAATGCAGCAACCCAGTTTGGATCTGTTGCATACGAAGGAGAAGACTCACCATCATATTTGTCTAACGCAGTTTTTATTGATTTATAACATGTAAATAATTTATAAAGAAATGTTTCACCACTGCATGAAACTCGTTTTTATTCATGATTAAGAAAATCCACAAATTGTTTACTTAGATCGATAGTAACGGCTTATATTTATGCACAGCATGTTTGAAAATTTGACAGAAGTTGTACGAGCAATTAAAATAAGTGAACAACGAACGCACGTGATGCCGACTCCTTATTCAATCTCGAAATATTCCTCGTATATAGACAAAGAATAAGAATATGGCGGCAGAAATATGCAAAAATGGAAATACGATTTTAGAATAAGACAATGTATATTTGCTGACGTCCAAGTTATTTTAGCCGGAGACGAGGATGACAATATAGGTTCAGAAAGCTATTTAAATGATAAGGGTCTTGGGAAAAAGAAAAGTGAAAAATTTAGTATATGGTAGAAGGTAGGAGATGTTTTAATTAAAAAGAAAATATTTTCTGATTTAATTTAGGATCATATTTTTAAACATATATAAAACAGTTACTGATAAGTAATTTAAGTGAGAAAAATCTTTACCAACGATGAACAACTACTAGACTAATTTTGTTTCCAAAATCGAACTGCAAACATTCACGATATCATCCACGTAGTTGTCAAATTATTCTGAAAGGGTATGGGAGACTCTTGTTACAAGGCTTGTTTATAATTATAATTCGCAATTGACAACATAAAAAGCACAAAAGGCTTTCAAACTTACATTAAGGAAGTATATTTGCATTTTTAATGCCAGTTATTATCAGTTTAATGTTTTTTTCACGTTGCAACTATCATAGCTGAAGTCGATTTGCAGGAAAGTACGCAATTTATTTACGCAAGTGTGGCAGCCGTGTATAGCAGGGACAGAAGTTGGAAAGGCTTTTAGTAGATATAGAGGGGGTAAACGTCAAATCACGTCTTACGATTCGACAATTTCGCGGTAATATTTTTTCGCCATAGTCGTCACATAAAATAAAAATAATACCTTTAAATTATTATCGGCGGAATCGGGCAAACGTATCTATTTACGGACTACAAATAATTGTTTAGACAAGTAATAATATCCCAAATTATATTGCTACAAAATCTCAACAGCCATTCACTCTAAATTATTGTAAAAGATAGTTTCTTGCTATTACCAGAGGCGTAATCGTCATAATGACATATTTTCTTGATGCCTCATTATCTTCCGAGTAAATATTGCCCTCTTGTCTCATTGCGGTAGAGTTAGTGGTTTTCAAGATATTTGCGCTCAAAAAAGGCTTGGTTTTTGAGAACATTCCATCGCGAACTTTGCCGACGAAGTTCGTCGACGGAATGCGTTCGCAAAGTTCGACGTATTTAAAAATGTACTATACAAACCGTCCGTTTTTTAAAGCCTGTTAAGCCCCAGACAATGCGTGTAATTGGCGACTATTCGGCATACGTGGTCCTCCGCGTAGTGACTGGGAGCTCAACTGCGCCTATTCTTCGGCATTCGCTTGCTATCCGTAGTCTTGTCGGTAAAACGGCACGCAGCAAAGGAAGACGAAGTGCCTTCGCTTTCATTCGCTTTAGCTCCCAGACAGTGTGTTTAACTATGCCTAGTTGATTGCCTATTCTGTCTTTAGTCAGAGTCACGCCAAGTTTGGCGACGTGTTGTATTATTACTATCCACTGCTCTCCGCTGCTGTTCTATACTGAGGCCCTGCGGCGAACGTTTGTCAACATCAAAACATTTTCCAAGTGCCGCAGTGTGTGAGAGGGTAACCGAAGGCATGCTGAAGGCGCAGTACGAAGGCACATTGGCCGAATACACGCATTGTCTGGGGCGGGCTTAGACGTTTATTTTTAACGGAATGCGCCGGTGTTGTCCATTGGAATCAAAACATATTTGATTTCAGCGCGATTCCGCTGTAAGTTCTTATTTGAAATTCGTGAGGTGTGGACATTACAGTTATAAAATATGTCCAATAAAAGTTATCAACAGCTCCAATTGTCTAACGAAGATGAGAAATTGATAGATCTTAGAACTTAGAACTTAGAACTTCATCAAACAAAACTGGCGTCAATCGAAATTATTCTCAAAATTTTTCATCATTTTTAAATAAATGTCGCTTAATTGGTACTTCATAGACTCCTTCTGAATTTCTTCTTTTAAAAATGTTATCCGATTTTTTATTTTTTAATAGTTCCAGCAGCAACTCATCTTCTTCATCAGCAAATTCTTTCTCTAAAAAGCTGTAAAAAACCCTCCATAGCCACAGCACAGATTATAAACTACTGATTTGCGAACTGAAATTGATCATTTCCATCCAATTAAAGGGTTAATCTGTCTTCTTAAAAAAACACGGTGTCCGACGAACTTTGCGAACAGAATTCGCGAACGCATTCCGTCGACGAACTTCGTCGGCAAATTTCGCGACGGAAAGTTTTTAAAAACCAAGGCTTTAGGTTTCAAAATTATTTTATTTTATTCCTTACAGTGCCCCTCACACAAGTTTGAGCATATAATTTAAAGTGTCCTAAGATGCATAAACGTTTTGTCAAGTAGGTATAAACAAAACATATTGGAAGGTATCGTAACATTGTGAAATTAGTAGTTTGTGCAACAAAAGATATGATGGCCATAACTCACGAAGACGAGGTTTGAGCACACGTCGTAGGCGAAGTGCTCAATCATCAGAGTTATCTATCGATTCTAAACAAAAATAACTCATTTTAATGTATTTAATCTCAATAACTAAAAAATATTCTAACTATTAGTTTGACAAAATTCACATATTTAAAATTTTAAAAATAATAGTAGTTGAGTGTTCAGAATATAAACTTTGATTGGTGGATTTAATTTTTTTGCAGTGATCTCACTATCTAGAATGGATATGAAATATATTCGTTCAGTTGAACACAATAGCATACCTTTTCGTTTTGTAATCTCTGCGTAGATAAGCTTCGAGGGGGTAACAACTGATGGCAATACATGTACAAATTGTATGGCATTACAACGCATTACGAGCGCATTACCGGCATTACGGTGGCATTACTGGCATTACCGGCATTACGGTGGCATTACTCTGGCATTACGTGACATTACTCGGTATTACTAGGGATTACTCTGGCATTACGAGGCATTACCTACGAATATCGGAATTGCGCTTGCATTTTGGAGTTAGGCTCGAGTTAAGGTTGATGGGTCAGTTGATTTTTAAACTGTTTAAAAGTGCAGTGAGTTTTTATCAAAACTTTTATTGAAATTTGGAGTTAAGGTAAGTACTGGATATTATTTTTATGTATTTATTGAGGTATTTATGTATTATTTTATCAAATTTTTAATAATTTGGCCACATGGAAATTATCCATGATTTTTTTCCTCGATTAATATACAAAATAGGTTATGAATATGTTTATTTTGTTTTTAGATTTAATACTACTTAAAACCCCTTTTAACGTACACCAATGGATTTTATATTATTTTTAGGACAACTTTAACTTCATTTAAAAAATATGCAAATAATTCACCAACTAGTTTTTTGGAGGATTTTTAAATATTTCATCTCCTTAAACCCCTTTTAACGTACACCAATGAGTTTTTCAAACCTCTTTAACACCCCTTGAACGTAAACCAATGAATTTAATATTTTGTGTGGAAGTGACCAAAGTTTACTTATATGCAAAATTTTATTTAATCATGTTTTTCGTTTATTTCTTAAATTTTTTTTTAAACACCCAAACCCCCCAAATACTCTTTTAACCTAAGTAGATGAGTATAATATTTAATTTGAGATAAAGAAATTCTCTCTGGTTTATTTACATGCAACATTGTATTTAAATCAGTTAATTCTATTATTTCTATTGATTTTTTTTTAATTTTAAATATCCTAAATACCCCCTTAACGTACGCCAATGAATTTCATATTTTGTGTGATGAAGGACATTACCAAAAGTTACTTATACGCCAAAATATGTTTGAATTAGTTTATTTGTTTCGATTTGTTTAGTTTTTACAATTTTTTTAAACACTTAATCTTCCCAAATATCCCCTTAACGTACGCCAATGGCTTTGATATTTCGGAAAAATATGAAAATTGATATACGTTCCGATTTCTGCCAAAAACTATAATCATCTCTAGATTTTTAGATAACCTCGTAATATAACCGATTTTTGATGAAAATTTCGTTAAAATTCATTTGGCCGTTTTTCTTAAAACTAGGACGAAATAATTTGCCACAAACATACATACGCGCGCGCACACACAGACACACGCACAAACACACGCGCGCACACACCCACGCACACGCCCACACACACACCCACAAACGCGCACACACAAACGCGCGCACACACACACACACACACACACAGACATTTTTTGTAAAACATATTTATCGGGCTCAGGGGCCTCCAAAACGTGAAAATCCATCAAAATTTTGAGGTCGAATTTTTACACGTTCACAATACTTCCCCTCAATATACATCCGTAAGTGGAAATGTCTTACTGAAAGAAAAAGAAAGCTTTCTATCTCTGTCTGCTCGCTTGTGATTGGCTTTTGATGCATCTTGATGACGCCTACAATTCAGCAGTGGGATTCTCATATTTTAATTCGGCACGTGTTGAGAAGCTTCTATCTTCGTTCCACAGAATGTGATTCGTATGTAATGTCTCTCTCTATTCAATTCGTGACGTGTTGAGTACGCACATAAGAATCCCTGTCCACTTGTTGTTAAACGAGTAGAGAGGGGAGAGGTTAAGACGTTGATTTTATATGGTCTAAGCTAAGAGACGTTCGCTCACTCTATTATGTATTAACTATATGGTTTTTTACCTAATGCGGTAGAGCTTGCCAATAGCACCATACACAAAGATTTTGAAATTAGAAATTAGATAAAAGCTTAAACACGTGTTTTGCGTGGCGTTGCCAGTTTCTAACCGCAGCCCATAATAAATTTGGAAATAGGTACGTTTATCTTTTACATTAATTGGTTTTAAAAAAAATTATTAATAAATTAAAAATGATCAAATAAGTACGTTAAAATTGTTCGCGTCGAGGTTCGTTATTATTACTATATTCGAGACATTTACGTTATTTTTTAATGATGTTTTAGAAGATAAAACTGAACAAGTTAATAAAAATTGTAAAAACATTACACTAGAGATTGAATACTATTATGAAGTGGCGTATGAAGATAATTGGCATATTGGCAGAATTATAAAAATTTCAAATAACAACTTCATAATTAAATTTTTAAAACCTGAGCTAGATAATTTCATATGGCCTCACGACAATGACGTACAATCTGTAATAAAAATCATCGGATCAGAACCATTTCAACTGTCAAGACAGGATAAATTAACCATTGTAAAACTCTACAAAGATGTAAAGAAGACAATGTTTAACAGTACGAACTCTAGTAGGAATTAATATATTGAAAGTTATGTTGTGTTAGAGTTTTTAAATAATAAATATGTACAGGGAACGCATTCTATTAGGGGCCTATACCTTTTCTCAGAAACTAAGGACTTTAGAGAAAAAAAGTTGATACAAAACTTTCTTGTTTTCAAACAAATTGTTTTAATTATTTTAGTTTTATTAATACAGGGTGTCCCAAGAATGTTGTACCGACTTCAATACCAGGATTTTAAATGGAACAAACTGTATATTTATCTACTCAATAATCTGATTTTAATAAAATAATACACTTGCTATCTAGTATGCATAGTAAAGAATCTACAGTTACTTGAAAATCACGTTTTTTTAAAATTTAGAGGACTGTAGAAGCCAAACAGTTAAATATCGAGAAAAACGGTTTACATGTCCTAACGTTTCAAGTTCTATTTAGTGGTGTTAAAAATTATTGGATACAGGGTTATTTAATCAGCTGATTTTTGATCACCCTGTATTAAATAATTTTTAACATCACTAAATAGAACTTGAAAAGTAAGGATAGGGACACGTAAATCGTTTTTCTCGATTTTTAACCGTTTGGCTCCCACAGTCCTCTAAAATTTAAAAAACGTTATTTTCAAGTAGCTGTAGATCCTTTACTATTCACACTAGATAGTAAGTGTGATTTGAAAAATATAAAAATATATAGGGTGACCCATTTAAAATTATGGTATGAAGTCGGTGCAGCACTTTTCAGATATCCTGTATCAATAAAAATTTACTAATTAAAAAAATTGTTTAAACCCAAGAAACTTTTGTAATAACATTTTTTTTCTAAAGTCGGTAGTTTCTGAGACAAGGATAGGCCCCTAATAAAAGGCCCATCCTGTACAAACTATAGTATGTGATGTTTTTCTGGTCCAGAAACGTAAAATTGTAGTCCGATGTAGCCTAGGTATACAATAACCATAATTGCATTCCTGGCATTACATGAAACTACGTGGCATTATGATAACAGTACAATGGTATTACTGGAATTACGTAGTATTACGTTGGCATTCCTAAAATTGTTGGGATTATCCGAGACATTACCACTAAAAATGCCACATTACGATGTAATTACTGGGATTACATTGGAATTACCGGAATTACTTCAAAAAAGCATGTAATGCGCAATACATGTACAAATTTTGGTCCAGTTGTTACCCCCTCGTAGATAAGCTTATATCCATGTGGGTGTAGGAAAAATATTTTTTTAAATTATTATCTCTGTTAGGAGGAATATTTTATGTATTTTAGGTTAAATCATCATATTTTTGGTAAAAGATTATCTAATTACAATATGATCATTTATTAATGAAATTTGTAATATGAACAGTAGTAAAAAAGTACATTTGCTTAAGGTAGTAGGCAGTCTACTTATCAGTAAAAGTTTTAACTCTTCGAGTCCCATGACCAATAATAATCTTGAAAAGTCCCCCCCGAAGCCCTCTAAAGTTTCAACCACTCCCCAGCAAACCACTACAGATTTATTAATCCTTTGGATGTAACTGGTCCAAACTGATTGCTTAATAATAACGAAATTATTATCTAAAAAACTGAAACGATGATTATAGGTAAATAAAACAGAAAATAGCATGGAAAATTTATGAATAGCTAATTATTATCGTCTAAAGACAACTTTTAAAATATTTCATATTGGCTTTGTTAGAATGTGCGCAATTCATGTGAATGCTTTCTAAATTGTCTAATAGCCACGGTATCACCCGCATTTTACTCCGATCGAGTCGATATAAAAAAATGAAAGACTTTTTAGGAGTAATAATAAGTTATATTTGCTGTAGATAAATAAATTACAGATTTTAGACTATCTTTTTCAGATATGTATATTACTATATATTATCTACACAAACTACAAATTCAATATGTATGGGCAAATTTCCACCAATCGCTGTTCACGTTCAGCACCTGACTAATCTGTTGAACTATAAACTAATTGTCATTATATTTTTAATATTATTGAATTGAAATATAATTAAAAATCAGTGGTTCTAGTGCATAACCGATAAATAATAATTATAATCCACAGTATATTCGTTTATATTATTTGTAAAAAAATAGTAAAATCATATAAAAAAAATTAGGTTGTATGAACTACTATTCCAAGAAAATGTTAAAACATCAATATTTAAAACAGTTCATACACTGATGCTTTCCTACTCGATTGTTTATGTACTACATATTAAAACAGGGTATATAAAAATAAAAAAGATACAACTGTGCATGCTTAACATCGGATAAACCTTAAAACCTTGACCTACAAAACGTATCCTCAAATCTGCCACGTATTTCTTCTGCCATGATCTTCTTAGCCATTACGGTAAATCCTTAAAAACACAGACAGTACATTAAATAAATATTTAAATTCTCCTTTTATCTTTATTTCCTTTATCACAAGAAAGGATCAAATTGAGAGTTCATGAGAGGGTAACAAAATCCGGGGAAGATTCATATCGTTGCCAAGTAACACAGCCTAATATACTTCGAGAACTGATAAGTGTTATATAAAACTAAAAAAAGGGGAAATGAGAATGCCAACCCGTCAGATTGATGGATATTCCCGATGGAAGGGCGTCCAGTCCATATGAAGGAAACTTTTTACTTTGAATTCAAAAATATTGACTCGTGGAGTTCCGTAAGTCGAATTCCTTGTCAGGTTACATGAGAAAATGGATCTATCGGAACACATAACTTTAGATTTTCTGATTCTAGTGTGATAAAATTTGGAGTTTTCATCATATTGAAACGTAATATTATTATGTATTAAGAGGATATGTTTGAACATTTCGGATAAAAAATTTTAATTTATAAACTGAATACTTCATTAGATAAATTCAGTTATGTTATTAATTTATGGTACTGCACCAATTATTTTAATATATTTTGTTAACTGACTTAAACGCACCATACTTTTAAAATCTAAATAAAGAATATTGTAATTTATTTAGAAGTTGTCAATATCAGTGATGCAGCTGTAGAACTTTTACACATTAAAAATAGTAGTTTGTGAAACAAGAGTGGATATGATGGCCATACAGGAAATCCACTCTAGTTGTACAGTATATTATTTCTACGACACACTATCGAAAATCTACAAATTTTAAAAATTAATTTGGGTCATTAAAATAAAATAACTAATTTTAAAAAAATATGACTTTTACTAATTTATATAATAAAATAAACTTTAAAATCAGATTTGAACCCCAAACCTTCCACATAGCAAGTAAGTACGCTAGTCTCGGGTCTATCGACAAACTTAACTTTTTATTTTTAATACTCATAATTAAATTGATTTTATATTATTTTATTAAAATGTATGATTTTTTCTAACAGACATTTATCTTGTAAAATGCTATTATTTATCGGTTCTTCACAAGAATCACCCATTTTCAATTAATAAAACATTTATTATTTACCAAAACAAAAATCTGATTACAGATATATTTTAAATTAACAAACAGTGGTAAATAAATGGTACAGTATTAGGTTCAAAAACCGATTCTTCCATACTCCAATCTCCATACTTCCAATCTCAATGACTAAAAAATATACTGCAATTAGTTTGACAGAATTGTCACTTTTTTAAATTGTACAAAAGTAATAATTGTCTGGTGAACAAATGTGAACTGTGTTTGGTGGATTTGTGCAGTGTTCTTACTTGGCAGAATGGATATAAAACATATTCGTTCAGTTAAACGCAATGCCTTACTTTTTTGTTTTGTAGTTTGTGCGTAGAACAGCTAATATACAGATAGGTGTAGAAAAAAATATTTTTCTAACAAAAAAAATTTCTGGTGTCACTATAAAAAACCTTACAAATAAACAATCGAAGAAAAAATGCTGAAGCCTTTGTTGATACATATAATTAAAAACGTGAATTACCAGATATTTCTTAACAAATTTAAAACAATATAAGAAATTATAATATTAAATAGATTTATAAAATATAATATAAAAATATTGTGACGAAGTAACTAAATTTTCCTTTAGTTTAATTATAAAATATTTAGTTTAAGTTAATTTTGTTTCCTTAAAAGTCCCGTTTTTAAACATTTGTGAGAGCCCCCATAGTTTAAAATATATCATTATTTACTGAAATTCGAATCCAGTTCAAATTCATGAAAATTATCTGGTGCATTTTCGCAAATGTCAAAAGTACATTTTTCAGTCCTCCGATTTGTAAATATTGGCTACTCTCACTCCGAACCACTCGGAAACCGAATTAATCCGAGCGTAAAGTGTAAAATCTCTTTGCTGTCGCTCTGTTTTTAAAACCGTCATCGACAGTTATATTTTCGACACCGACCGTGTAAAAACCGTGGAGAATATAAAGTCCTTTTATTACTAACCGTTATCAGTAAAATTTAATTCGTTATCCTCGAAGTCGACCGTCGCATTAACAAAATAAGTAATTTGTTAAGAGTCCAAAGAAAAAATTGGCCTTTACAAGGTCGAACTTTATTCGTTAGGAATTTTTGTAACGAGAAACCACAATAGCAAATATTGCAGGCTGGCCTCGAGGACGGAACTTCTTAAAGCAACAATTATAATTGAGTTTCCAACTTTGTATCGAATAACGTTTTGTGAATTATTTTTGGGCAAGGGCATTAAAATACATGGTGTGCTCTAAAAATTATTTTTTCTACGTTCATGCAAAAAACAAAACTTTATTGAACTATATTTAGTGAAAAATCTGGGTCTTTATTGCACTAGTGCAATAAAAATTTTATTGCACTCATCTGTCATTTTACTACAGCGTTTTATGATCATGACAAATATAAATATTTAAATCAACGCCAAATATTTAGTCCATTTTCATTTTCTGCGTTACGTTTTAAAAACAATTGCATATTTTATATTATTTTCAATCATTTAATAAATAAATTAATAAAAAAATGTATTTTATTAAAAATGTCCTTACAAATTAGGAACACAAACGTAAATAAATGCCTCAAACAAAGGTACACTATCACGGCTACTATGATTTGATAATACAACTGCAGTTCTATAAAACATTTTTTGGTTTTTGCCTGAACGTAGAAAAAATACTGCATGCAACTCGTGCAAAAAGTGTTTAATGTACTCAACGTGTTTCACGTAGCGTGTAATAAACACTTACTTTTTGCACTTGTTGCATAAATAACTATTTTGAAGGCAATTTGATAAATAATCTGCAGCTTCAATTATAATTATAGCCATTATAATTCCGCCATTACCAAAATATGTTTAATCGCTTATTTTTATGTAAACGTTTATTATTTTAACTTGTGAATTTTTTATTATTTTATTTTATTTATGTATCCTCTGCAGGTTTCTGTATGTACATAAATATTTCGAAGATTCAATTATACTACTAATTGAGTTAGAATATTCAAATGATTAAGAGCATCCGTCTTACCGCTTTATATTTATCATCTTAGTTTTACTATTATTTTTGTGCGTAATTTATTGTTAATACATTTGTTTGGGTTTAATATTGCCCCACCGTGGTTACCTTTGGTTTGAAATATATTATTGTATATAAATGGCCTGTGTTTCTTTTTAACCGACTTCAAAAATGGAAGTTCTCAATGCGCCGGATTATTTTTTTATGTATGTATAGCGATAATTCTTTTCCCACATAAATTTGGTCAAAATCTAATAATTGGGTAAATAAAAAAATCCTCAACTCTTCATTTTGTATGTCTGTTTAGCGGTAATTCTTTATAGGTCATTCACTGAATTTACACCCATATCGGATTAAGAAATAAACGAAAGATTTGACTGGTCAGTTGTATTTTAAACATTTACTCATGGGTGGCGTTATTTTGTATATTGCAAGGGGTTCTTATAGAAACAAAATATACATTTTAGGTATTTAATTTTGCCTAAGAAAGCTTGAAAGAAATAGTTTCATGATTTTGTTGTTTAATAATAGTTTATTCAGAACAAAAATTTTAATTTACATACACAGTTTTACCCTGCGATTAAGTAAGTAAGATGATTAAAAATAACATAACTTTTAAAATTCCATATTAAACAGTGATTATTATAAATAATTGTCTTTTGACATACATATAAATCTTTAGCATCACTCTCAAAATTTGGGTCACTAGCGTCGCTGTCATCATTAAGGGATATAATTATAGGGTTAATTTCGTTTATCCTCTTTTCACGTGCCACCAGTCGTCAATTAATTTATCACATTTTTAAACACTTTTTTGCCAAATTTCTGGGGTTTATGTATCCAGTGCTTGTTTCCATATTTCCCTTACTGCTTCGTCGCTGTAACTATTAATTCCAATATGATTGTGATAATTCGTTTTCGTATGTGTTCGATGGGGTTAAACTGACAATGGTACGGTGGAAGCCGTAACACATCATGTCCATAACTATGTATGACTTGATCTACCATATAAATTTGTGGTGGTTTATGCCGTTTGACTAAAGTTAACAACTCAGATTTAAGGGCGTATTGTGAAAATGGAACATTTTCGTTACGTAGCCATTCTTGTATTTTGGCTACAGCCCAATTCTGTATTGGCGGTTGGTTTAAAAGTTATGTGTGATAGCTCGCATTATCTAACACTATAACAGACGGTTCACCTAAATTAGGTAATAGTTTTTCATTTAACCATTTTATAAACATATCCGAGTTCATGTTATCGTGGTAGTCTTCTGATTTTGATTTAGAGCAAAATATTAATCCTGCACCATCCACAAATCCATTCTTTCCACCTGCGTGCAAGATTATGTGTCGCTTTCCCTCACCATTAGTATGTTTTATTGATTTTATATTTTCATCTTGCCATATTCTTTTCGTTCCACCTTTGGAAAATATCCAGATTTCATCCAAATATATAAACGAAGCTCCATTCTCTTTTAAACGAGTGTATTCTCTTAAAAAATGTATTCTTTTGTGAACAACAATATTTTTTTCACATAAAGCTTTTCTATTATCTTCCTTTTTAAATCTAAAACCTATTTCCTTAAGCAACTTCCAAAGATTTGTTCGGCCAAATTCACCAATTTGTATTTCTCTTAAGTTAGCCAGCAATGTGTCAAAGTTGACATGTTCCTTTTTCGCACGCATTTCATACACCATATCACGAATACGAAATTTTGTCCCACCAGATATATCCGACGTTTTCAGTTTTTTGCGAGGTGTGTATTTTTTATTTTTTTTTCTCTCTTCGCTTTTGACGTTTTTCAAAACCTATTTTAATTTTGAATCACTAATACCGAAAGCTGTACAGACGCGTTCATGCACACTCACTACTGGCTTTAAAAGTCCTCCGTTATCTTTTTCCGCCGTAAAATACCTATGTAGATTACAAATTAAGTCATCTACACGTAACACGCGCTTCGGCATTTTCAGTTTCGACATACGTTCTCTTCGAAATCCAAAACTAGACTAAATAATTTAGCGCAATTAGTCCTATAACATCAGTACAAAAATAGAACATTTAATCTTAATTTTATACCTGAGAAGGGGTCTTCCGGAAATTCCTGATCATAAAGCGTTTATTGTATTCGGGGAAAATGGTATTACCATAAACAATGTCCAAAACAAAATAATAAATATTTTCATTTCTTCGTGTATTACTTTAGTAATTTAATTTTAATAAACATAATTACATACTATATAAGTATTTAATAATTAAAATAGATTCACCTTCTACCCACCGGAGGACTACGCTTAATTTACTCAAGTACCTGATGCGAAATTATCCTGTAGATCGCCTCAGTCGTGCATCTCTTTCTTAATCCGACATAGGTGTAAGTTCAGTGAATAACCTATACCACCTTGTCCGATTCCTATGATTCTTTTATTGTTAGTAAGAGGATACCTCAGGGGTGATCCCCTATAAATTTGTTTAAGATGTGGTGATGGCATTTGCACGATTTTGAATTCGGTTTTTTAAGATTACTTTTATAACATGTAAGTATCCCTTTTTATCTAACTTGTCCAGAATCACCTTTACGGTAAGGGTCCAAGGTGATACCGTGCAGGTTTAGTGAGATTGATATTTTTTATTTCCGGTACTAATAAATCACCTGGAATTACTTACTCCACTGGAGCTACTTTAGGCCATAGAGCAAAATGAGTTATCAAATCGGGCGCCTAGGCAACCCTTGTTTAAGATAACAGTCTGGCGCCATCCACGACTTCCACTTTCACACAAGTGAATCAAGAAGACGTATCACAATATACATAGATGAAATTGATACTGGTTTCGCAATTTTTGTTTCAACTACAAATTATATTGAAAACTATCGTAATTTAGTTATACCCCTAATACGAGTATTAGGGCAGAAGCTCTAGCAATGAATAGAGGCACTAGAATGGATTGAAAACAAATCAATTACTACAAGCTCTGCTCTGATAGGGTGTCCATTTAAATATTATAAGAATGAAATCATATTTAGAATTGATAAATCAAATAAATAAAAAACATACAAATACAGTTTATTTGGATTAAGGCTCATTCAGGTATTGTAAGAAATGAAAGAGTAGATGAGGATGCCAAACAAACGTAGTATTAAAAATATTAAACAAGCTCCAACTAATAATGAGATCTTGTGTGAACGAAGAAATATATCAGGGACAAATGGTCGACTTTATAAAATTAAATTTGCAGTAGATCAAGTCACCATTACTTTTCAATACATCCCACATCCCACCCTCCCAAAAGATATTCCCAATCGATATTTCTCAACTTCTAGAACCTATTATATCATCCAAAGAAAATTGGCATTTTTGAGTATCCCTACTGTTCTTGAAAAAATTCAAGTATTGCAGATTTAAACCACTTATTATTCTACTGTATCAATAATAATAATTCTATAACAAAATTAATATGCAAAGTTAAATGACTAAGAGATTCCCTCTACTTAATATTTTCAATAACGTGCCGACAAGAGCAAATATGAAATATCAGTACAATTTACATATGTTACGGTTAAAGTGTTTACTTGGCTAGTTTATAGACTAGCTGGATAGTATACAAACTATCCAAATGTCTGGCTATTTTGATGGAAAATCATATTTCTACTAAAATGGCTATGAATATTGGTTGGACTATTCATCCAGCTTTTTTACAAACTATACAAGATTTATCGCCAAAGTACAGAAGTTCAGAAAATTTAAGAAAATATTGCATATTTTCGAAAAAAAAAATGTATTACTATACTGTGCAAATCAAAAACTGTTTTAACAGATTATACAGATATATTTGAAATAAAGACCTTTTAAATTTTTGTATTTGTTTTTAAGTGTCACTTGTAAATTCTTGTTAATTAGTTCTTGGAGGGTGGCATGCACTGGGTTTTTACCTTCTTAAGAGATTAATCCCATTAAGGTAATTGTTAATAGATGGTATTTACACAGATAAAGTATTACCTACAATGCAATAAAACGGTTTATATAAAATTCTCAGTAATTTCTTGTAACCAATCTACCCTAACATCGGAATATTTTGAATGTTTTTCATTCAGTTTAATGAGATAGTATCCTCGTTATTTGCCTAGTGAAAAGTCTTGTAATAATTTGTTGTTTTAAAAATGTCCTAAAATGTCGAGAATTTCTTCGTGGATTATTAACTTTCCAGAGTTGGAAATCAATGGGGATAAAGTTTTTTGTAAAGCTTGTGCCAAAATAGTGGTTTGCGAAAAAAAGTTCAAAGTGGTTCAACACGTGAAAACATCATTGCATAAAGCCAAATTGCAAAAAATGAAATCACAACCGGTTCAACAATGCGTTGTGAGGTCATTTCAAAACGCCGACAAAACAAAAAGTGACAAGGAGGTATTTAATCAGGACTTGTGCAAAGCTCTTGTTGCGGTAAATATTCCATTAAAGAAGTTACAAAACCTACATCTAGGAGACTTTTTACAAAAATATTGCAATCAAACCATTCCTGACGAATCTACACTCAGAAAAAAAAATGTACATGCTATATATATAAATGTAATAGAAGAAATTAAAGTTTTACTGGAAGATAGCAATTTTTACATCATTGTTGATGAAAGCACAGATGCTTGTGGAAGATATATGGTACATCTTATGATTGGAGCCTTAAAAGAAAATGAACCAGGTACATCATATTTAATTGCATCAAAACAGTTTTTTTTACCAAATCAAATTCCCTCAGAGAAGTTCTTAGTGTTTTTGTCTGACGCAGCACCATATATGATAAAAGTAGGGCAAAACTTAAAAATATTTTATCCAAATATGGTCCACGTTACTTGTCTTCTGCATGGAATAAACTTAGTTGCAGAAACTGTGAGAACAGAATATCCCTTGGTTAACAAGCTAATTTCGAATGTGAAAAAAATATTTTTAAAAGCCCCCTTAAGAGTGCAGTTTTATAAAGAGAGAATGGTAGGGGTGTGTTTGCCCCCGACACCCGTAATTACGCGATGGGGGACATGGATTAAAGCAGCTATATTCTATGCAGAAAATTTGGAAGCAATTAAGGATTTAATTTTGGATATAGAAGACAATTCACAATGTGTAGTGCAAAGTAAAGAATTGTTAAAAAATCCCCTTGTGCCTAAGCAACTTGTGTTTATAAAGGTTAATTTTAGTTTTTTACCTGATGTAATAACTTCATTGGAAAAGAAAAATTTAAGTTTAATCGAATCAGCAAATTTGATTGCAACAGTTTCCGATAAATGTAACAATGTTCCTGGTGACATAGGCCTTAAGATTAGAAAAAAATTAAATACAACTTTATTAAAGAATGAAGGATTCAATGAAATAAGGGATGTGAAAAACATTTTTGAGGGAAAATTTTCCAAAGAAGTTTTACGTTGGCCCTGTACATTACTTCCAAAATTACGGTATTGTCCTATTACTTCGGTAGATGTTGAAAGGACCTTTTCTATATCAAAACATATTTTTACAGACAGAAGACAAAAATTTTTAAAAGAAAATTTCGAAAAATATTTCATTATAAATTCCTATTATAATATTACTATTTAATATTTTTATACTATTCTATACTTAACTTCTACTAGTTTTTGTGTTTTGTTTTAAATAAATTTTTATATTGCATATTTTCTTTTTTTTTTTTTTTTTTTCGTGTAATGGCTTTGATAGCGTACCAAATTAGGAACAGCAATGTTAATTAGAACCCAACAGTGAATGGTCAAGTGGAAATATTCGCTAGGCATCAGAATTCATTTTTAAATAAATTAATTAATTTAAAAAATCGCGTCCCGGCTGGAATTTGAACCCGGGACCCCTAAGTCCACAGGCCAACGCACTAACCACTGAGCTACCCACCCCCTACTTTTTTTTAAGTATTTTTAACAAATATGCATTTGCATATTTAGGCATAATTGGACAAAATAACTGCATATTTTTGGTAAAAACGATGCATATATATGCGCATATTTTGTTATATTTTGATGCATATATTCCGCCCTCTACTCATGACTAATCAGCTGATCGGTCAGGGTCATTCAGAATGGCCGAGCAATTTTGTCTATACAGTGCAACCTCGATAATCCGAACCCACGCTAATCCGAATTACGCTAATCCGAACGCAAATCGTGATGTGAGATAGTCCGAACGCCGCCTCTGTAATCCGAACTCCGAACTGTTTTATTGTATATTCGTTAATCCGAACAATTCGATAATCCGAACAAGGTCTGACAATTAGGTGTTCGGATTAAAGAGGTTGCACTGTATTTAGCAGTCAAAAGAGTCTAGTGAATGGTTAATAATAGTCAATTGTAAGTAATGCAGTTGCACACAATAAAAACACTCGCACTATTTAATATCAGTGAGATGAGTGTTTTAAGACATAACTTCAAACCTCAACAATGACCGAAATTTACATTGTGTTTTAATCAAAAATATGAATAAAGAAATACAGTATTAAAAACAAACTTAATACATCAATCTGGGAAGAATTTCACAATTTTTTAAAACATAAACTGGTGCCTGGTGGCTGGTCTTGTACTTTAGTGTGCTGATCATGAATTTGTTAAATTAGAACTAGACAGTTTCGACTAAACTGTTCAGCGACCGGTCTGACCATACTAGCCAACTTGACCGTTGACTGAACGCATCCTAAGTTGTCTTTCTAATGTACATCAAAAATTTTAACAATAGACAAATCCATTTAGAAAACCTTGTCACGACGCGGGTTTAATTCTTTAAATTTGGAAAAATATAAAAAGTTAAAAATACGACTATTGTTGTTTATTTATTTTAAATAAATTTTATTTAAAAAACATACAGTTAATTTTTCCGTTATTTATTTTGTACTATTTTCTACTTTTTCTGAGCAGTAATAATCTGAAATAAATTGTATACTATTTTCTACTTTTCTGAACAGTTGTGTAACTAGATAAGTAGGTGATCATTTTTAATAATAACTAAAAAAAGTTCTTGTTCACGCGGTTATTCATCTTATTACTTGTTCATTAAAAAAAAAAACTAACGAAAAACATTATTGTATTTTAATAATCTTGATTGAACCTTTATAGCCAAATTTTCTGGTTTTGAATTTTGTGGCCATAGGAAAAATATTGTACAGCACTAGTAAAAGTGATTTTTCACACTCGTTATATAATATAATATAATATAATATAATATAATATAATATAATATAATATAATATAATATAATATAATATAATAAAATATAATATAATATAATATAATATAATATAATATAATATAATATAATATAATATAATATAATATAATATAATATAATATAATATAATATAATATAATATAATATAATATAATATAATATAATATAATATAATATAATATAATATAATATAATATAATATAATATAATATAATATAATATAATATAATATAATATAATATAATATAATATAATATAATATAATATAATATAATATAATATAATATAATATAATATAATATAATATAATATAATATAATATAATATAATATAATATAATATAATATAATATAATATAATATAATATAATATAATATAATATAATATAATATAATATAATATAATATAATATAATATAATATAATATAATATAATATAATATAATATAATATAATATAATATAATATAATATAATATAATATAATATAATATAATATAATATAATATAATATAATATAATATAATATAATATAATATAATATAATATAATATAATATAATATAATATAATATAATATAATATAATATAATATAATATAATATAATATAATATAATATAATATAATATAATATAATATAATATAATATAATATAATATAATATAATATAATATAATATAATATAATATAATATAATATAATATAATATAATATAATATAATATAATATAATATAATATATATAATATAATATAATATAATATAATATAATATAATATAATATAATATAATATAATATAATATAATATAATATAATATAATATAATATAATATAATATAATATAATATAATATAATATAATATAATATAATATAATATAATATAATATAATATAATATAATATAATATAATATAATATAATATAATATAATATAATATAATATAATATAATATAATATAATATAATATAATATAATATAATATAATATAATATAATATAATATAATATAATATAATATAATATAATATAATATAATATAATTAATATAATATAATATAATATAATATAATATAATATAATATAATATAATATAATATAATATAATATAATATAATATAATATAATATAATATAATATAATATAATATAATATAATATAATATAATATAATATAATATAATATAATATAATATAATATAAATATAATATAATATAATATAATATAATATAATATAATATAATATAATATAATATAATATAATATAATATAATATAATATAATATAATATAATATAATATAATATAATATAATATAATATAATATAATATAATATAATATAATATAATATAATATAATATAATATAATATAATATAAATAATATAATATAATATAATATAATATAATATAATATAATATAATATAATATAATATAATATAATATAATATAATATAATATAATATAATATAATATAATATAATATAATATAATATAATATAATATAATATAATATAATATAATATAATATAATATAATATAATATAATATAATATAATATAATATAATATAATATAATATAATATAATATAATATAATATAATATAATATAATATAATATAATATAATATAATATAATATAATATAATATAATATAATATATATAATATAATATAATATAATATAATATAATATATAATATAATATAATATAATATAATATAATATAATATAATATAATATAATATAATATAATATAATATAATATAATATAATATAATATAATATAATATAATATAATATAATATAATATAATATAATATAATATAATATAATATAATATAATATAATATAATATAATATAATATAATATAATATAATATAATATAATATAATATAATATAATATAATATAATATAATATAATATAATATAATATAATATAATATAATATAATATAATATAATATAATATAATATAATATAATATAATATAATATAATATAATATAATATAATATAATATAATATAATATAATATAATATAATATAATATAATATAATATAATATAATATAATATAATATAATATAATATAATATAATATAATATAATATAATATAATATAATATAATATAATATAATATAATATAATATAATATAATATAATATAATATAATATAATATAATATAATATAATATAATATAATATAATATAATATAATATAATATAATATAATATAATATAATATAATATAATATAATATAATATAATATAATATAATATAATATAATATAATATAATATAATATAATATAATATAATATAATATAATATAATATAATATAATATAATATAATATAATATAATATAATATAATATAATATAATATAATATAATATAATATAATATAATATAATATAATATAATATAATATAATATAATATAATATAATATAATATAATATAATATAATATAATATAATATAATATAATATAATATAATATAATATAATATAATATAATATAATATAATATAATATAATATAATATAATATAATATAATATAATATAATATAATATAATATAATATAATATAATATAATATAATATAATATAATATAATATAATATAATATAATATAATATAATATAATATAATATAATATAATATAATATAATATAATATAATATAATATAATATAATATAATATAATATAATATAATATAATATAATATAATATAATATAATATAATATAATATAATATAATATAATATAATATAATATAATATAATATAATATAATATAATATAATATAATATAATATAATATAATATAATATAATATAATATAATATAATATAATATAATATAATATAATATAATATAATATAATATAATATAATATAATATAATATAATATAATATAATATAATATAATATAATATAATATAATATAATATAATATAATATAATATAATATAATATAATATAATATAATATAATATAATATAATATAATATAATATAATATAATATAATATAATATAATATAATATAATATAATATAATATAATATAATATAATATAATATAATATAATATAATATAATATAATATAATATAATATAATATAATATATCCTTTCTCCATGATTCCATCCTAATAAAAAAAATCATGAGTCATTAAAATTAATCGTAAAACCTATGTAATGAAAGAATAAGAAAAAAACGTATAGATGAAGCACATGTATTTTAATATATTTTAAAGTTTTTCTAGTTTGCAAGTAAAATAATTGGAGTGTTTTTAGACTACAAGATACTGGTAGTCGCGCCAAAACAAAGAAAAAATATTTTATGGGAGATGTGACACACCACCCTGTACTTTCGTCTTTTGTTAACCTTTAGTGAATGACTTGTTTGATAACAATGATTACGACAATAATAATTTTTAGTTATCAACGCTTGCAATTAACTTCAGTGTTCATTTCATGCTTTTTATTAAGTTTATATTATCATCATTAAATTTTTATTAAAGCAATTTTCATATGTGCATCCAAATTTAAGCAGGATGTTAAACTGTATGTTTTATAAAACTAAACAATGACTCCTTTGTAGTCTAAAATGTATTTCAAATGATGTTCTCGTTTATCTGTAGGAACTCTATACAACAAAAAGCATATTGTAACCTATTTAGATAACTTGCACAACAAGGAACTTCCATAGAGATCGTACATGGTGGCAATAAAGTTATATTAAATGTGGTTAACTATATAAAGAGCAAGGTACAGGAGATGTTCGTGTTTATATATAGTTATCAGAAATATTGCACTAATGTTCTTTCAACAATGTCCAATACAGAACGATATTTCAACATTATTGGCAGCAGATCATATAAATAGTTTCTTAATTTACATGGTTCAATGTCGTGTCGATGATGGATATCTGTAAAAATAGCTTAACTTTGGTCGTTTTTCAAACACATTTATAATGTTATTGAAGTTTTCCGGACTTTCCTCATCTGAAAATATTATTACGCAGTACCCTGCAGCAGCCTGCGGCTGTTATAGGAAACGTACGAATAGAAAAAGAAGTGGAATGCTACTCATCGCCCTACAGTGTGCTGCGGTCGTCATAAGTAAAAGTACTGGTAAAAGAAGATAGAATAGTCCAGAAATATCTGGAAATGTCATTACCCGTCAAGAACATTTTTTTTTTTTTTTTTTTTTTTTTGTAATGGGATGGCATCAGACATGCAAGTCTATTTACCACAGAAAGTTTTAACTTAATAATTTTTGTATATATTATGTTAAATATCTATTTTAGTATTTTGAGTAAATTTAATAATAGCGTCAAAAATTATCTTATCTGATTGAACTAAAAGTGAAGAAATATTGAGTGGAAGTGGGAGTGAAAGTTTATTTAAATCTTGATACAATACGGTGGTATGTTGAGCATTTTTATTACAATCTAAAAATAAATGATTGATATCTGCTACAGCGTTTATATTGCAATATGGACAAAAGGGAGAATCCAATATTCCAATTTTACATAAATGTGCAGGGAATCGGCCGTGATTGAGCTTCAAACGAGTAATTATAGATGACTGATATTTATTATAGTTCCATGAACTGATGTAAGGAATATTCTTAGGAAGATTTGGATGTATACTATAATAGTGACTTTGTGATGCCTTCGCATGCTCCTCAGTGTATTTAATTTCCCATCTACTTCTTACATCTTTTTTATAAATGCTAATAATATCTATAAAACTACAAAATAATGTAATTTGTTCTAAACTACATGCTTCTTTAGCAGCCCTATCCACATGTTCATTTCCTGCAATGCCACAATGTCCTTTAACCCAAACCAAGGAAACTTTAACGCTACTCTGTTTAAGGTCAAATATAATTTTCTTAATCGATAATATTACCGCGTTTTTGTTTTGACTTATGGAAGGGCTATCAATAGCCTGCAGAACTGATTGGGAGTCAGACACTATAACTATATTCTGAAATGAATTTGCTTTGCACCAATCTAAGGCTTTTAGAATCGCCACTGCTTCAGCTGTGAATATAGAACAGAAGCAGGGTAATTTAAATGATTCTATATAATTAGTGTCTGAAACAAGAAATGCACAGCCAGTACCTAAACCATTTTTCGATCCATCTGTATAAATAGTAGTTAAATTATCTCCCAAATTACTGAGTACGGATTTAAAGATAGTTTTCGTAAAGCTTGCAATATCTGAGTATTTCGGAATAATAATGGTTGGTTTAGATATTAGAATTTTAAATTCAATTTCATATATGGGTAATTTCTGAAATTTTTCAATTTGGTTATTATATGGACTAGTATCAATAAAAGCATTTGCAAGAGGGGGAGAGTTCTTCTTTTCCCAGTATAAATTCGTTAAGTTCTCTACAGCTACAGTTGAAATTTTGGTGATCATAAAATTACTAAAAGACCTATACTTAATAACTTGTTTATTTGCTAAAAAATCTCTTCGAATGCACAGAGGCGGGTCCTGTGCCTCAGCAAGAATTGCATGATTAGGTGACGATACCATAGCCCCTAAACATATTTTTAAGGCTTTAAATTGAATTCGATCTATGGATAACAAATTTGAATTACACGTCGATCCATAAAGAGTACATCCATAATCCAGTATAGAACGAATATAAGATTTATAAAATGTGAAGGCGATGTTTGGGTCTGCACCCCACTTATTTTTAGAAACTATACGTAGGAGATTAAGTCCTTTATCACACTTTTGCCTTATGTATTTTATATGATTGGTCCATAGCAATTTTTTATCTATAACTAAACCAAGGTATTTGTATTCACTAACTATGGGTATAGTCAAGTCACCTAATGAGCAATATTCAGCAGTTCTAAGTCTGTGTCGCGTAAGGCACATAACAGCTGATTTCTCCTGTGAAATACTAAAACCCATGTCACTAATCCAGTCTTTTAAACAATAAAATACATATTTTAAATCTCTCATACAACGTTCATATGAATTTTGGATGGTATAAAAGCATATGTCATCTGCATATTGGATGATTTTAATGGTATCATCCATCAAATCATGCAGTTCTGCTGTATATATATTAAAAAGAAGTGGACTTAAAACAGCTCCTTGTGGTAAACCATTATATACGGTTCTCGGGCCATGTAGTACATTTTTATGATCACGGACAAATATCTTTCTGTTTATGAATAAGTTGATTATGTTTGCAGATACCTTATAATTGATGCCCATTTTATTCATCTTAGATTGTAAAATACCTAGATCAACCACGTCATAGGCGCCTGTTAAATCTATGAATAAACATAACATATACTTATTTTTGGAGAAACAAATTTGTGCGTCAGTAATTAAGTGTGTTAAGGCATCAATTGTGCTTTGACCTCTACGAAATCCATACTGAGTACTAGGCAAGAGAGACCTACTTTCAACAAAATGTTCTAGTCTAAATTTTATCATCCTCTCGAAGGTTTTGGAAACACATGACATTAATGAGATAGGTCGATAGGATGATGGGACATCTATGGTTTTATTTGGTTTAAGTACAAGACAAATGATTATATTTTTGAATATATCAGAATATTCTTGCTTTAACCACCAATTATTAAAAAACTGTAAAAATAATTTTTTTCCTACTTCAGGAAGATTGTACAAAATTTTATATGTGAATCCATCCAGTCCTGGGGCAGAATTTCTGCTCTTTTTTAAAGCTAAATTTAGTTCTTCATGAGTAAATGGAATAGATAAAAGATTTGAATTGGAAATAAATTGAAAACGGTTATTATAACAACTAAAAAGGTTACCAGGAACAGATGGGGGAGCTAGTTTATCCAGAATATTTTCAATTAGTTGTTTGCCTAAAGGAGGCTTTTTTTTCTGGTGATATTTATTAGTGATAGATCTAATAAGGTGCCAAATTTCAGATATAGGAGTACTCCTATTTAATTTATTTAGGAAAGACCTCCAACTAATTCTTTGTTTTGATTTGAACAACTGTTTAGTCCTAGCAGCAATATTTTGATAGTGTAGGTAGTTACTAAAATTTCCTTGTTTTTTGAATTTCTTTAATGCTTCTGCACGATTTTTAACCATGGTTGAACATTCCTCGTCCCACCAATAGGGCCTGGGAAATAAAGGGGTAAAAGGTTTTTTAGTAGGCATAGATTTGGATGCAGCTGAAGAAATAGTGTTAATCAGTTGAAGTATTTTGTCTGAATTATTGGATGATATAAAAAGAGCCGAAAGTTCGTTTTCTAAGTAAGACTGAAATGCGGGCCAATCAGCTCGCATATCATTCCATTTGGTACTTGGATTGATTTCAAATATTGTAGGGTTAATTTGTATTTCTATTTTAATTGGACAGTGGTCTGAACCTAAAGAATATGGATATACCGACCAACTTAAACGATCTGCTAAAAGAGGGGAGGTAAGAGTTAAGTCAACTGCAGAGTTAATTCCATTGGGATTAATTCTAGTTGGGGATCCATCATTCAACGTAATGAGTTCAAGATAATCCATGGCTTCAACTAGATTTTTTCCACCACGGTCATCTGGGATAGGACCCCATAAACCATGGTGTGCGTTGAAATCACCGCAAAAAATAGTAGATGGGAGTTTAAATTGTTGAAAGAGGTTGATCCAATCATTTTGAATAACCGCTACATCAGAAGGTTTATATATTGAAACTAAAAAGATATCGCTTTCAGTAATATGAACTGCACATACTTCTATACCAATGTCAAAGCTTTCGTTTACCTCAATCTCTTGATAAGATATACTTTGTAAAATAAAAATGCCAACACCACCGTATCCATCATCTCGACATTTTAGTACAGAATTATAACCTTTTATACTAAAATTATTATATGGTTTCAACCATGTCTCAGATAATATAATTATGTCTACATGATTTTCATTAATATAATTTAGGATACTATTTTTATTAGCAACAATAGATCTGTAGTATAGTTAATTTTTCTGTCAATTTATTTTGGGTAACTATGATGTAATTTATTTTTTAGTAGAAATTTTTTTCACTTCCATACTCTGATTCACTACTTATTTCCATCATATCCCGATTCAAGTCGTTAGACTCTAACGTATTGTCGATAATTTTTTTAATTTCAAAATCTGAAATACAATTTGATGAACCAGAAGGGATTGATCTGGTTATTTGATTAACAACTGCTGTAACGAGTAGAACAATTTTATCTTTATAATTCATAAAGTCATCTCTATGCGGATTGGGGATAATAGGCATAGACTTAGGTTTAAGGTTGTAAGTTTTTTTCACCGGAGTAGAACTTATAGATGGGGATGTTGGTGTAAATTTTCGTTTTGCTACCCTTGGGCTGGCAGGTTTTGTAACAGGTTTTTTTATTGTATAAGTCGATATATGGCTACTGGAACTATTAGGTAATGGGGGAAAGTTGTTAATATCGTTTAATAAAGAAAATCGATTGTTTGTAGTAACTTTTGCGTAAGAAGGATTATTATATATATGTTCAGCTTCTCTAAAAGTTATGTTTTCACGAGCCATAATCTGTTTAATGTTTCTCTGCTTCGTATAAATTGGACATTTCCGTGAGATTGAAGGGTGCTCATTATTTTGACAATAAATACACCGACTAACATCTGTACACTCGTCATCATTATGATTCGTGTCAGTACATTTTTTACATCTACTGTCTTTAGACTTGCATTGCCTAGCCGAGTGACCGTAACGTAAGCACTTAAAACACTGTACAACTGGCTGTACATAGGGCTCAACAGTAAAATTACATAAATTAATTTGAACAGTCTGTGGAATTTCGTTACCCAAAAATTGTACAATTATCATCTGTCTATTTACAAAACATGAATTTCCGTCTGTATCCACTACCTTACGTTTCATTCGCTGTACACTTACCACTTCTTTAGTTGAAATTATTGCATTTAACAAATATTCTTCAGAGAAAAAAGTATCTACCATTCTAACTACACCCTTCTTATGGGTGTAAAACTTTGGAATATATGCAATCAAATCGTTTTTAACTATAACATCATTATTAACTAACGAATTTGCAATTACTAAAGATCTAAATATTACTTTAACCCTATTAATACCCACAGATTTAATATCCAAAACATCGTTTTTCAATGTATCAACCGTCATCAAAAAATGTCCTATTTTAATAGGAAAAAGTCTTCCAACATTTTTATTATTGTGCTCAATAAACACAAAATATGGACCATTGTCACCTGGTCTATAGCGATTCTCTAAATCTATCATACTCGTAACATACCTGTTTTCATCAGCTTTATTGATCTCATTTTTTTCTTTATCAGTCCTTACCTCGGGCGGCTTGTCGCCGCCCGTTTCCTCCCCCATATTTTAGGGAAATTTCCTTCTCAGTAATCAGAAACTATAATCGGCTTAGCAATAAAACTATAGAGAAAGGATCCCAAATAACTAAAACCGATTACAAAGGTTTTTCTAGCCAAAAACGCAGAAAATATCAGCACCCAGATAAAAATTCGACTCTGACAGTGACGTTTTTATCTGACTTGTCAAGAACATTCTAGACGACAGTTGGAGAAGTTTCGAAGAGGGTCAAGCAAGCTATATAAGGATGATCCTGACCACTCTGATCCTGACGTCATTTTTCAGTTTTATGATAGACATAGACATGTTAATGTTATCAGTTGTATAATTGTTGTTCAAGTTGAGTTAAAATAAATTGCGATACCAAAAACCTGTGTAACATTGGTGACAGCGGTGGGATTGTATAGTAAAAGTTCATGGTAAATACTAGATTCACTGAGTACGAAGCAGGCATGGATACTTCAGGCCCACCAGCATAGTTTTTGAAGATGGAAGAGGAGAGAGTAAGGCGAGAAGAGGAAAAGGAAAAGCGTGATGAGGAAAAGGAAAGGCTTAGGAAGGAAGAAGAAGAAGAGAAGAGGGAAAGAAGAGTAGGAGGAGAGGCATAGAAAAGCAGAGGCGGAGTACAGATCCAGGAAACCTTCAAGCAAGAGGTTAGTAAGCTTAAAATTAGAGTAGATCTGTTAGAACAACAACAAGAGCATCTAAAATCTAATTTAGAACAGCAGCAAGAGCATTCAAAAACTAATTTAGAACAACAAGAGATTTTAAAATAACAGGAAAAGGCTAGAGTAAGGTTCTAAAGGCAAATTCGAACTGAACTGGTTGAGTTAGAAAGAAGAATTCATAGCCAAGCTTCGATAAGCAACAGAGAAACTGAAAACAATACCTTGTCTTCATCCATAACCGAACCAAGCCACATTCGAATCCCAGTTTCACAAAACTATACTAGTAAGACCCTTATGCCACCCACGTTTGACGGTCAGACAACATGGAAAACATATCGACTCCAATTTGAAGATGCAGCTAGAGCCAATTGCTGAACCGAGAAAGAGATTGCGGCTTCATTGATAGTGTCACTGCGAGGTCAGGCAGCAACGGTTTTACAGTTACTTCCTCAATAGGAACCCAGTTATTCATCTCTCGTCCAAGCTTTGGAGAAAAGATATGTACAGCAGCATTTGAAACGGGTATTTCAAAGCCAACTAAAAATTCGTAGTCATAATGAGAGTCTACAGGAATTCGGGGCCGACATAAGAAGATTGATTCAGCTGGCCTATCCACAGGCGCCCAAAGATATCCAAGAACAAATCGGAATAGAAGTATTCATTGATGGATTACAAGATGCGGAAATGCAGCAAGAGAGAGAGAGCGCGCATTATATATCTTCATTCTAATTTTAAATTAAAATTATAGTAGGTCCATAAAAGTAAATTCATTTTTAGCTAAATAAACAATAAAATAAAAATTCCCGAATTAAATCGATTTTTACATATTAATTTAATACAGGGCGAGTTACATTCGTGTGATGACGTCATCATAATTTTTTTTAATGGAACACCCCAGGTTTCCTAATTTTCTGGATTTCCCTTTCAAAGCTGATTCCAAATAATACCATACGTTACTTCAAATTGGTGCAGGGTGGACAAAAATACAAATTACTTGCAAAATAAGAAATACAAAATAAACATAATAAACAAATTAGATGTACTTAAATATTACATGTACAACAGTACAAAAGTATAAAATGTATTTAAAGCTTAAATAATTGTATTACAATTATTAATTTTAAATTAATGTTTATGTTATAGTTTATGTCTGTTCCTATTGTATTACTTTTTTGTAGATTAGCGTAATAATTATGACAAATTATAATTTAATCCACGTATCTTGACAAGAAAACACGAAATATCCATGTAATAACGTAATACGATACTTAAGACCTCAATTTTTTCTTAGACGACAGTAAAAGTTAACCTTTCTTTTAAGGAGACCTCAAGAGGGAATAAAGAAATTTTTGGTTGTATATCCGGACAGACTAGGAAAATGGAAGTAATAAAGTAAAAAGTAACGACTTTTATACAGTACTATGCCATACAGTTTCGCAGTGTAATTTCGTAACATTATTCATTTGCATTGTATTCGTAATTACTAAAACGTGTTCTCCAGTGCTTTATGTTAACGAAGAAAAAACATATGGCATTAAAGAGAATTTATTTTTATTATTTTAAAAGAGTGTAATTTTTAATCAAGCAAAAACTTAATCAAGCAAAAACATTTTGGTAAATATTGCAAATAGGATTATTTAAAAAAATTGATAATAAAATATGCAATATTAGGCATTGGAAATAAAACGTTAACAATATAATAATTTTCGCCTTTGTCAGACGACCTTTAACAATTCAAATTATTATTTCACAAAAAAAAATCAAATAGGTATTTAAAAAAAATAAAACAGTACATGTATGCATTTAAATATAAATTAAGAGGTGGCAATACTTTACAAAGAGTTGGAAAACCTTTTCATTTAAATTTTACTTATAAAAAAACACAATTTGGTTAAGAAAACTTTTTTTCCAAAATTAGGTTAAATTAAAAGTATATTTTGGGTTTACACAAAAATCATGGATTGTCACGAAATAATTATTATTTCAGAATTACTATCTTGATTTTCAAAAACGTTGAATAAAAAATAACGGCTCTAGAAGTAACCGCAGTTTTGTGGGTGTCCGGTTTGTTCTTAGAGCATGCGAACTTACCAAAATATATACAGTATCGGCCACTGAACGTTTTCCAATACGCATGTGAAAACTGCAGAGAGTCAGCATTAAGGCGAGCAGGAAACGAATAATATCAGCATTGCCAGTTTAGTCGGCCCGATCGCATTATGACGTTGGCCGAGCCGTTTAAACTGGCAAGCCGATATTATTAGTTTCCTGCTTACTTTAGTGCTATCTGTAATTTTCACAAGTATTTATGAAAAGTATATTGTAAAGCGTTCGATAGCGGATTCTGTCTATTTAAGACGAAAATGATTATTGACTTAAAAAGATATTTCAGGTACTTACAAAATCGTTGCAGGGAATTAATTCACTTACTACTTACCTGAAACAAAATGAAAATTTTATTAGTTTATTTTTAAAAAGATTAATTAATTAAAGTAATAATGTAGTCTAATACCAATGGCGCTCAGGATATCACATGACCCAATTGTTTAATGGATAAGTGTAGAGACTTGTACGCACGACATACTACCTCATCTCATCATATTTGTCATCCTTTCCGATAACCTTAATTTCCGTAGAAGCTCTAGAAAAAGGTAAAGATTACTCTCACCTTGCCTCATCACTACTTGTCAACGATCGTTTCCAAGAGTCGTTATTTATTTTGACGATTGTCATATACAATGTGTCCACGGGTAAATTTAACTATACTAGTTAATAGTAGTTTGTGCAACAAGAGTGGATATGGACAATCCACTCGAGTTGTATATTATATTTTTTCTACGACCCACTAACGAAAATCTACAAATAATAAAAATTATTTTAGGTTATTTAGATAATATAATTAATTTAAAAATAATTTATGACTTTTACTAATTTATAAAATAAAATAAACAACAAAAAAAAAGAAAAAAAATTATTTTGTTTTTCTACATCTGAGTTTCGAACTCGAGTCTTCCGTATGGAAGGCAAGAACGCTGTACCACAGGAATATCTACGCGTTAATTTTTTTGCTTTAATACTCTTAATTAAATTGACTTTATATAGTTTTATTTAAATTTACAAATTATAAATATAGACGAAATAAAAATACAAATTCTATTTATTCTATTTATCGATTCTACACAAGCATGACTCATTTTAATGTATCTCAGATTTTATTAATTATCAAGTCAAATAATTATTTATTTACCAAATGATCACCAATAGAACACAATGCATGAGAATTAGCCAACACCCACATTAGACACTCAAGGCAACTCACTTCGTTCTGCCTGGGGAGGTGTCGACGGTACTTTGCTAACGCAAACGTTTCCTTGCACCCCCCGCTCTTGACTGCCGTTTTTATATTCATTATATTATAATGAGTAATACAACACACAAAAATTTTTTTACCTGCAAACACGGCCACACTGATCTATATTTTGCTCTCGAAATATTCTCTTTTTTTTTATGTATCGACTGGTTATTAATTTGTATTATTTTAATTTATAAAAATATTAAACAAAAAGAAAAGACGTCTCAAATAAAAATAACAAAATTACAAGATTAGCCGCCAAATTCTTTCCACGCCAATTATTTCGAAAAAGTTTCCTGCTCATCCTCTCGTCACATTCTGAGACGAGGCCAAATCTTGCATTTTAAGTAAGTGACATGACACCCCATGTCTTATAATTTATAACACTTTATTCAAGATTTTAAAATAATTTAAAACACAATCTGCTCTTTGGATAATATAACAATATCCGTCCGACATTTTTAAATTAATATGTTTAAAACAATTTCAAAATAAAAACTATGCTCCTCGAATTTCAACAATATCCGTCCAGCATCTTTCAATTTTAAATCATTTAAAATAAAAGCTAGGCTCCTCGGATTTCAACAATATCCGTCCAGCATTTTTCAATTTTAAATCATTTAAAATAAGAGCTATGCTCTTCGGATTTTAACAATATCCGTCCAGCATTTTTCACTCTACTAGTCATGAAATGCTTACCACCTGCCATCGCGTGGTTAAAAAGCAAGTCATCTAGTAGGTCTCGGGCAGTTAATATATCATTTAGGCAACAAAACATAAAGTAAAAACCAAAAACAAAAGAATTATTATTACAAACACCACCCATCCAGGACAGTACAACTTACCGATTTTTTCTGTGATTGTGAATCCTCTGATTCCTCATACCATTTATCAGACCACATTTATAAAACATAAAGCTTGTACGATGCTAACAATTACACTATATTTAATATTTCAAAAGATTTCACTAAATTTGTGCTAAACAGACCAAATAAAAGTTTAGAGGTACTTTAAAAAAAAAAGTAATTCTTATAATGTCTTTTGCTTAATTAATAAGTACCATTCACGTTGAGAAACTTTGATTTTGCTGTATAACAAAAAAATATTAATTTTTTTATCCTTTGGAAATCCACAATTATTGTATTTTTTATTGCGTATCCTGTATAATAAAAGCGAAGTTTCTCAACGTGAATCGTATTTATTTAACAAGCAAAAGAAATTATAAAGAATTACTTTTTTTAGAAAAATGTTTATATTTTTACAAATATAGTTTAGTCCAGCCGTGGGCACACGAAATATTTTTGTTCCCATACTTTCAAATTTATAATTAAAATACAACTTTACAATTTTAATTATATGAACTATAAAATGAAAGATCCCACAGTGTTAAATTTATAATAATTTCTAAATTATATTTTTCTACTATCGCGTTATAGAATGACGTGTATAAAATATTTAATTATTAAACCTCAAAAAAAAGTGATATTGGTATTTTTTTAGCACTAGAGCTGATTATTTTCATTAGTAGGTCAGTAGACCTCAGATAAAAGTAGGTCACAGAATCGCGATGTCAAAATTTTCATTAATTAAGATTTTTCTCGAGGTTTGCATTAATGATTTTATAGAGATTATTTTTTACATTGTCGTTTTTGAGAAAATAGGACGACTAAGAGGTATGGAATCGCCTACAAGATCGCCGAATCCCGCTCCTTTAGATTTATTTTGTGGGTTTAGGAAAAGAATAATTTTTATCTTTATTTCATATTCTAAACACTCTATAATTAGATATATTTGATAACCTTACAGAATAGTCATGTATTGGACACATCATATTTTTAATAGTTGGTAACCCCTTCTTGCAGGCACTTCTACATATAGACAATCTAATTTGATCGTGTGGGTATAAAACTCGAGGTCGAAAAAAATCATGATTTCTATAAGTACTTTTTCTACGATTACTATCCAACGTAGGCTTTTGCACATTCAAATCTAACTAGAAAGTTGACGTTTTTCGCGAATTGTCATAATTTGACAATATTGGCACACATACGCCAAAGTAACTTTAGCACACGCTTGTCTATTTTCACTTGAAATAAATAAAACAAAGATAATAGGTATTTTAAAAGAAAACGTAAGCTAATCTAAAATATTTTAATTGACTTTCTAATATTTTAATTCATCCAACAGTAAATAATTAAATGATTAAATCACAAGTATTAGAAATTAAAAATTTTAAAAAAACCGACTTCAAAAACGTGCAGATGCCATCACCTCATTTTAACCAAATTTATATGGGACCACCCCTGAAGTACCCCCTTACTAACAAAAAAGAATATATAAATCGGACAAGGTGGTAAAGCATTATCGCTAAACATACATAAAAAATGAAGAGTTTGAGGATTTTCTCATGGACCCAATTATTAGATTATGACCAAATTTATATGGGACCACCCGTGAAGTAGCCCTTTTCTAACAAAAAAAGAATTATTGAAATCGGACACCGTGTTAAAAAATTATCGCTGAACATACATAAAAAAAAATATCGCGACGAATTGAGAACCTCCTCCTTTTTTGAAGTCGGTTAATAAATAATTACCGACATACAAATACTGAAACATTTTTTTCTCTTCGAAGAATAAGGCTTATGTCAAAGAAACTTACAATATTATAACCAAGAATAACGATCAAGGAGAAGCGACAGCTTGGTGTTTTTAGCGTACCGTTTTGTAACGCGCATGTGCGAAAATAAGTTGTGTATCACTCAAAATGATGTTATCTGTCAAAGTCAGTCCAAGTTGTGTTTAGTACGTGAGCAATGTTAAGTGATATTTTTTGGTGTTTGTTTTGTGTAGTAATAAGATGAAGATTTTTACACACTTAAGTATTCTAATGCAGATATAAAATGTGCCAAAAAAGTTATTAGGAAACTAAGAATTTTATCGCATGCATAAATATAAAGTATAATGATTTAATCATTTTTGACATTTTATTTTTCATATGTAGGTATTGTATTTTGTGAAATATATGTTTTCTTCTTTTAAATAAATTTAATAAACAATGAACTTAAGATTTTGTTTATTTTATTTGAAAAATATATTTAAAAAAATATAGTAAATCCGCGTGTTTCAATTAGGATTGGTCAAAATAGGCGAAATCCCTTTATTATGGCTAAATTATAAGGTACAATTATTGTCAATATAAAGATGTTTTGCCCATTCATATTTACATTTATTGAATGAATCATACTGGAGTTGATTTTGGAAATATTGGTGAATATTAAATAAGTACTATTTCAAAAAATTCGTCTATGCCCAGACAGCACACATAGTCCAATGTACGTCCACTTTAGATCTATTTGAGGGTCAGGACGTCCATATCCGGGCATCCAGTGTACGTCCGTTTATGCTAATTAAATTGACAGCTGAATATCGATACCAAGAGAACGTCTGTTTTTGGTCTTAATTTTAAGTTTAGTAGTATTTTGACGTCCAGTGGACGTCCATCTTAGGTCATTATTTATTAAGCCTACCAAATAATACTCATCTATAATATATATGTCTTTTTTTAATATAACTGGTCATTAAAAATTGACAAGTTGAATCTATTGCATTTCATTCTATCAGCGGAAGTTTGAAATCTTATTCAATTATAACTGTATCTAGTAAAAAGTTTTCAAGTGGTTCCTTGGTCGAGCTCGTCTAGCAATTGAAAGCGTAAAACGATAATGGATGTGTCGTGAGTTCGATTCGTGCTCAGGTCAAGCAATTTGTAATAAAAAAAAAATAAATGGTGTATAGCGGTTTGCGAAAATAATAAACAATTTATTAATAATATAAAATAATGTGTGGTAAGTTGCGGTTCTGTAAAAAAAGTGGGGATGTGGTCTCAATGGAAATATAATCCTGGACGTTTTTTGAATGTCCAGTATTCGATGTCCAAATATATTCCAGAATTGAACGTCCTCTGAATGGTCAAAAGTGTGCCATTTGTATACTTCACTGGATGTCCATTGGATGTCGGAAGTCCAGAAAAAACTTATTTTGGACGTCTAGACATCCAAAATTGTATATCGAATGGACGTCCAATGGACATATTTGTATTGTCTGGGTGATAGCCATGCCAGGTATTTAACTCTAAATACATAAACCTTAAATGACATCTGGCTTAACTTGGCGAGAAAACACTTGTTTATACAGAAATGAGTGATAAACTTGAAAGTCCTTTTAATATAATATAAATCCAGAAATTCTAAAAATATGTAAGTACTTTTTAAACCTAAAAGTTTTGAAAATATAAGCACACTGCAACTATATAGTTAAATCTCTCAAACTTAATGTTACCTATTGTTACCTAAATTTTTTTGGCACCCTTAATTTTATTTACCTTATTTTTACTTAAGGAAAAGCTAATTTAATTTAAAAATGGGGCTTTTATTACATTTTTAACAATAAATAAACCAAATATTGAACAAATTTTATAGATAAATTATAAAATAATAAACGTCTTTTACTTTTATAACAAATAATTAATTATTACATAATGAATTATATTTTGGTTCCGAAATTTCACCATTGCTATTAACCCTAACTACTTCAATACAATTAGATTACATTACAATATTTGCGCATGGACTATAACAATGATTTCAGATAATTTGCCAAACTATTTCGCTTAGTGTAGAAAATATGCATGTTTTCTCAGCGTGCTAAGTTGTGTATCAATCAAAGTCATGCTGTGAAAAAGGTACCTCCGATATCAAAGGCACCGACAGCTACTGTCGCTTCTCCTTGATCGTTATTCTCGGATTATAACGGAAGAAGATAAGCCATTTCTAATCAAATTAAATTATTTACATTATTTCATTGTGATCGTAGAAGTATTATGTGTATTGCTTTTTATCTTTGTAACTGTAACGTCTCCATACGGTGGACCCCCTACGGCACTTTGCCCTCACTCTAGGCCCATTGTTCATCTTCCTAAGATGATGGACACCTCCTAGCTAGTTATTCAGCCTAGAGATTTGATGTAGTTGATAACGTTGCCAAAAGATGCTTCTCTTATATTGGCGTTAGCTAATTCTCACACAAATCTTCTAATAAATGATGGTGTCGGGCAATCGTAGAATATATGCTCGATGGTCCCCTTTTCTTATTCCCATCCGCTGCAAAGTGCGGAATCAAAATGCCTGTAATCAGGCGCAGATATTGTTGTCAGGATCACTTAAAAGCTCTGTAGCACCCCGGTAAGATCTTGTTTCTTTATTTGAATTTATTTAATTAGGTTTGTTCATTGAGATAGAATAAAGAGGAGATACCATGACGATGCTAAATTGTCCGCACCTTTGTATTACATTTTTATGTCAATATCAAATTCAAGATAGACCGTTTTAGTGAGAATAAACGCCATTTTTCGTTAAACAGCTTCATATAAATTATATAAAATTATTTTCATTCCGTCAGTCTTTAAATATAAAATTATTGACTTCAAATAAATCAAAGTACGACTCAAGTCGGCATTTTGAGTCACTTTTCCGTCACTTGAAGTGCATCTATTTGGTCATATCACAAAATAGTGTTTATGTCGTCTCTACTTTATTCTATCTCGATGGGTTTGTCACTACCGATGTTGTCAGTCCAATGAAAGGGCCAGTCCCAAAATATTTGGTTGGCTGCCTTCTTGGCTAGTGAATCAGCAAGATGGTTACCGTTCGATAAGGTGTGACCTTTGATTCATCTTAAAGTGACCACATTGTTGGTGAATATTTCGGTCAAAGCTTCATGACATTCTCGTACTAACCCTAGAATCTCCGCGAGCTCTGTTTGAAGTGTACTGGCACTATTGCTCACAGCCCATTTTCTCTTTGGGTTTAAGGATCTAGAGTATATTTTACGTTCTGAACCTTGTTTTGTTTTAGAACCGTCCGTGAAGATATGAATCGCACCTGCCACTTCCGGCTCTTCTATTTGTTTCGTTATAACTTGATACGTCTTATAGAAGATATCTCGGTGAGATAGAGTCCATGTTCATTTGAAGCAATGGAAACGTATCGAGCGCCTCCAGATCGCCACAATCCTAAATCCTAAATCAGGTTCTATTCCAACTGTGCGCAGTTGAATTTGTTATAGTTTCTGGATAGTTGTGAATTGTTGGATTTTTGATACCCAGACAACTGCACCGTATGTTAGCATAGGTCTTATGTTGGCCGTGTAAGTTCATGTGACCACTCTGAGTTAAAAACCCCATGTGCGTGCCACGATTAGGCGGCATCTTTATAAGCAATGTATGCTCTTTCGGTATTTTTTCTAGGTGTGAGTTCCATGCAAACTTGCTGTCAAAGGTGAGACCTTACCTCTTTTGCACAGTTTAGTTTTGTGTTTAGCAACTCTAGAAATTTTATTTCTATTTTCGTTCTTTTTTTTTTGTGAAAATAACAATTTTCTTCCTTGGACCACTGTTCTATAATTTTAAGAGTTTTTTACATTTTTTTGCAGAGCATATTCTCAAAATTCCGTTTTTGCAAAATGATAATTTCATCTGCATGCGCTATTGTGTGAACACTATCATTATTAAGGCGACTTATGAGGGTATCTAGGACCGTGTTCCACAGTAGATAGTGCTCCTACCTGTGGACATCCCTTCGCAACCAAGCCTCTTATATTCTTCTTAACTTATATATATATATATATATATATATATATATATATATATTTCTCGCTTTGAGAGCATGTAATATACTTGCAATACTTATGTACTTACAATAAACCACCTGTGGAACATTCCTCTTAGTTAGTGAGTGTATTTTGGGTGATTTTGTCAAATGCACCTTCTATGTCTATGAAAACTCTCAAGGAAGGCATTTTGTTATTACGTAATAAGTAGTCATACCTAAGTTTTCAAATAATAAAGAAATTTCGATTAATGTATTTTTAAAATGTTTAATTAATTCGTAACAGATTGTAGAAAACTAAATTACAATTGAATGTATTCTAAAACATTACTTATGTTATTTTCTTTTTCATTATATTTTCCATTTATTATTTTTTTATTTTTTTTTTTAATAAAAACAAATACAAATACAAAAAAAAATGGTCTCAAAACATTTTTACTTCTTGTTATATTATTACTCTTAAATAAACATTTATTATGATCTTTTTGAAGTATTTTTAGGTTGATCCCACTTCTTTGGCCTAAATGTTCATTTTAGTTGTATTCAATTTGTTCGCTGTTTAAGGGCGGCATCTGACCATATCTCAAAATCTGTTTATCTGGAGAATTTCACAATTTTTTTTACAAAATTGTTGAAAGAAAATACTTAAAAATAATTTTAACTTTGTAACTTTCCGCTATGTCAAGTAATAAACCACATAATTGTGTTTTCATAAAAAATCTATATAATTTTAAACCAAGCTTGCAAGAAAACTAAACAATATTTTGAAGTGTGATGTATTTCATTATTTTTCCTACGACCACTTAGGAAAGTGACACATATCACACTATATAGTCCTATGGAAAGTGCCCTTATATCACACGCGCATGAATAAGAATTTACTTTCCACCCGTGTGCGAATATGCTACTTTCCGCATCAGCTGTCACAAAATGTCAAACGCATCATTTCTATTTTGATCTATGTAATGTCCATATTAATACTAAAATCAATATGATATTATTGAAATTGTTGTAAATTAGATCCTAGATATTTATCTATAACAATAATTATTAAAATAATTTTAAAATTATGTTTGCTTTTTATTCTGGTTAAACATATAACCGATTAGATCATTCAATTGACGCAAGACCTATTAGCTCAGGTGGTAGAGTATCAAACTTTATCAACTTTGTCATTTGAGACCTAACGAGCGACCGCGTTCAAATCCTTGCGGGGGTAGAATTTTTTTTTGTTTTTTTTATTTTTTTTTTTTTGTTTTTTAGTTTTTTTTGTTTAGAAAATATGAAAATTGAATAAATACGATTATTATTGATTTTTTTTTTAAATTCATTTTATTTATTATAATATAAACCTCGCTTTACATTTCCGCATCAGCTGTCATATAATGTCAAACGCATCATTTCTATTTTAATTTATGTAATGTCCATATTATCAGTAAAATCGATATGATGATTAAATTATTAAAATTGACGATTAACTTAGATCCTAGATATTTATTTTTAAAAATTATTAAAATAATTTTAAAATAACTACATACATCTCATTATTTTGGCTTTTTATTCTGTTCAAACTTAAAATCGAATTAAAAATGCATTTGACATAAGACCCATTAGCTCAGGTTGTAGGGTAGTTGCAACGGGTCCGCGGGCCCGCGATCAAAACTTGGTGGTTGCAGATTTTTTTTGTTTTTTTGGTTTTTTTTTTGTTTTTTTTTGGTTTTTTTTGTTTTTTTTTTGTTTTTTTTTTTGTTTTTTTTTTGTTTTTTTTTTGTTTTTTCTTTAGTTTTGTTTCAAAAAATATGAAAATTGAATAAATACAATTATTGTTGATTATTTTTCTAAATACATTTTAGTTATTATAATTTTTACATTTTTTGATGAAATTATTTTGTGGTCGTAGGAAAAATATTGTATATCGCTTGTGTGAAAAGTTATTTTCCACACCCGAGTGATAGTCGCACATATTTCCCACTCGTGTGAAAAATGTCACTTTCCACACTCGTAATATTTCTGTGTTGGTTGTATGGGTTGTAAGGGAAAGACAACATGTAAATATGTTTAGTTTTAAAGAAAATTCCTAGGTAAGTCAAAGCGATTATATGTGGTTTAGATACCAAAAGTCAAAGTAATTTTTCGAGTACTTTAGAACAACTTTATTTCTTAAAAAGTCTTTACAACCCCTAGGCATACTTCATGAACGGTTTTCAATATTAAAATTAATGCCAGGAAGTATATTTTTCCCGAAAGCTTGGTTTAAAGTCAATCGCGCATATAAGGCAGATTTCTATGGGCGAACGCCAACCTTTAGTGAAAATGGAACGACATGTTTAAAACAACATGAATGAGTGGACATGTTCTTAGTGTATGGTGAGTGCGGTGATTGTAAATTTCGAACAGTTTTTATAACAAGGTTATTTATTAGATAGTTTATTTAGAACGCAATAATATGTTACAATTTTAAATGTCTCTGTCTCTAAATCAAATAAAGTGAGATTTGGCGTATAGCTAACCAAGCATACTTCTTGCAACAAAAACATGTGTAAATATCAGATAAGTTAGTATGCATTAAGCCAGAGCACGTAGATGTCTTCTCTGTTTATTTATTAGGGCAATAGGTGATATTTTTGCTCATTTCATATTCTCCGCATATTGCATTTCATTTCTGAATATGTTTTACGTTAAATTTATTTTATGTACAGGGTTAACTAAATCATTGGGATTAACTTCGTGACAAATTACTTTTTTAAGAATAATTCATAATAAAAGTTTAAGAAATGTTTATAAACCTTTTACATCCTTTCTTAATACTTTCATAATATTTTTATTTTTTCTACAATTTAAAAAAAATATTTATATTTCGTTATATTACAAATTCCAAGACTTAGTGTATCAATGTTATTTCTAAATATTTATTAATTGTATTAAAGTGAGAAAAGTGGTTTATGAATCTACATATTTCACACTATACTTTTTCTACGAACACAATTTATGGAGCATCAAAAATACACATGGCCGGAAATTATAATCAAATATTTTCGGATGTGATGCTACGTCAAAAAAATATAAATAAAACCTTATATAAATATAGGTCGACAAATGGTTCCTGAGGGAGATAGAGCATTTTAAAGGATTGTCCCTGAAAATAGTTTTTAATCAGTAATATCGAAACAGTTTGAGATAAAGTAATAAAGTTTTGTGTACTAATTCAACTTTTTATGTCGAATTTCAATAAAATTTGAAACTATATTTCAGTTGTCATATTAAACAGGGTCGAGTCTAGTTCCCTTTCGATCTATGTTTATGTAAAGTTATATTTCAATTTTTTTGCAGTAGAATCATCCCCTAAAATATTAGTTAATATTATACATATACAGTCTGACAATACTCCTATCTTATGTAATCTAATGAAACAAATAATTAAATGGAAATTAAATTTTTAGTGACTTTAATGACAACTTAATTATCAGTTCTGTCAAATACCTCATTTTAATTGTTTTGAGGTTATTGTAAATTACTTACCATCGTTCGGAAATTGTTTACTTCGCAAGCGCTTATCTCACTGTGACACAAATTTGTTATTTTTGAGAAATTATTAACTTTGCGTAGAGTAATTGATCTACAAAATCATTTTTCTATGATTACTATGAAAAATGCCATATTCTTCATGACCTTCTTGAATTTAAAATTATTTTTTCTTAATTTGGGATTATTCGCGAAAGTAGAATGTACCCTATAAATCCTACAACCTCAAACACAACGAAACGGCACAAATGTTAACATAACCCATAACTACTAACTTTAACTTCCTGCGCCCTGTGGAGCGGGCGGTTAGAATGTTTTCACCCGGGCATTAACCATCGGGATAGTAGAAGCCCACCAAATCGCTGCTTCACAAAAAAGAGGCATCTAGAGATAACCAGCAGGTTTCTGATGAGTTAATAACCTGCAGGACTTTGACAAGCTGATAAGAAGGCTGTCTATAGACAGCCCTCAGCGTCAACCAGTAAGTTTTTGACGAGTTGATATCCTGCAGGACTTTGATAAGCTGGAAAGATTAGACAACTCTCAACGATAACTGGCAGGGATTGCCACGTTAAGAGACATAGTGAGCCTTATTAGAACTAAGTGCTGAAAGAAACGTACATCATACACAAAGAATGAATTACGAAAATAAATAGTAAATTACGTTTAAGCATTTCTTCTTAAGCGTAGCGCACAACATTGCAGTTCATATCCAGAAAATCTAAACATTTTCTCGTATTAATATATATTATGTTAGCAGGTAAACAAATTTTTGTTAATTGTAGCACAGTAAAGAACATCGGCAGCCAAAGAGCGGGGTGTGCAAGGAACTGAGGCGGTAGTAGCGGACTGTCGTCAGCGTTCCTCCAGGCAGAACGATTTGAGTCGCCTTTAGTGTCTAGTGTAATAAGCTGTTGTTGCTGTTAGCATTGTATTCTATCTGTAATCACTTGGTACCTATATAATTATTTAACTTAATAATTAATAAAATCTAACATATACATGATCAAAGCCAAAACACCGTACATTCAAACTATATGAGCGTTTAAAATAATGACTTTTGAAATAAAACTAAAAGAGGTTAATAAATATCAACGGCTATATATTTGACTTTGAGAGACTTTAAATGTTATATTATATTCGAAAGATCAGGTGTAACTAAAGAAGGGTATCCAATTGCTTTAATGCCGACATGGAAGAAAATGACACTAAATTAATCAGGTCTAAAAGTAATTCATTGGCAATAAAAGTTATATAAATAAATATAAATAGTTAGTACCAGTAAATCATCAAGGGCGAAGGTAGTAACTACGAATTTGGTGTGGTATAAGAACAACAAGAAATTGATAATATTAATTCGAAAATTGATAAGACGTTCAAATTATATTAAAATTAAATAAGTAATATATAGGATACATGTTTGGGTGAATAGCAGCATAAATTAAAGTTTAAGAAATGATACTTAAAATCAATCCCACACAAATTGTTTAATATTTAAATTACATGGCTACCAGTTTTGGCACAAAGCCATCTTCAAGCCTGTAAAGACTGATAAAAAATTGTTGTACAACTACTGATGTGAACATCAAAATAAGATCCTCAGCTAACGTATGTTCATCTCATGAACCATCTATGCAGAAGTTACTTTAGTGCAAGGTGCAAGGTGCAAGGTACAAAAATATTGAAGGGAGGAAAAAACAAACCCTCTATAGGTTCTAACGAATTTAAGTAAAACACCTGTAGGGTTGTTAATAGAGACTCGAAACGTGTTTATAGGGTCCGGTTCTCTAATTCGGATCGCATTTAATAGCTTAGAAAAAATGGAACAGTGGAACTAATTGCATCTCAAGCAGGTTTCAACCAATCAGATCAAAAAACGATAAAAGAAAATCACCAAGAGTGCACCTAGGCCCAAGAAGGGAGTAGAGGTAACCTTGGGGTTCTCCACATTATCAAAAAGATACTGGAAAACACGGATCGATTGATGGTCGTTGGTAAATGTGACAGGTAGAAAAATTCACTTATGAGCGGCGTTGAAAAAAGAACTCAAAAGAGTTTTCTGACTTTCCCATGTGGTTTTATCTCAATTAGCGTCGATTTTTTCAAATTTTGATCTTTCGTGAATCCTCTACTTTTTAATGAGAAACGGCACAACTGGAATTCCGATTGTAGCTTAGAGCTTGTGACCTATAATAATGTTTTCGATAAAGCCGGTTTATTCAGCCGAATTGTAACATTCGATGGTGAAACATTTTTATTTATGCTGCTATTTGCCCAAATGTGTAGGCATCCCAGTTGGTGAATGAGAAAGTAGTAGGACCTTCAAATAGTGGTACAATAAGCCGCAAGCTGCAGTTTCGCCAGGCTACATACGGATTAGGTTGACAGCATGGAGGGACCGAAGGACATAAAAGTAAAAAAATAATAAAAAGTTATAACCAAAAAATAACGAACGAGTAGTTTTTTCTTTTGGTACATCTAGATATAGCCATATTGGTTAATATAATTAGTACCTATTACTGACGTTTTTCAACAATATTATAAAAACTTAATATATGTTTATTATCCTTTTAGAAAACAAGCATATTTTATATTTACAGTGAGACATGATCTCAGAGGGATTAAATTAAAAAACTAATAGTAAAAAATGCGAACGTTATTAGTAATATTGTTATAAATTTAATAAACAGAACAAAAATAAAATCAAATGAATTTGACTCCCACTAATAATAATAATTACAGTTCTAGAAAATGTAATAGCGTGTAAGGGCTATTATTCATTGTGATAAATTGCCACCAGCTTTTTGAATAATATACCATTACCGTGTATGTAATTTTAGAACTAAATCACAAATCTCGTAATATTAGTAATAAAATTAGCTACGAATTATCAGTAATTGGCAAGCAAACATACATTTCTGTTATAAAATCAGTATTCATTTATATTTTAGAATTTTAAAATAACTACAAAAACAAAACAAATCAACAAGTTAAATTCTGAAGCGCAAAATTATTCAGATAATACAAATTCACATAATTAAAATAATATATTGTTTTATTAGGAGAAAAACTGATGCTTTTGATGATGAATTTAAAGATTCAGAAGACAAATTCTTCATAATATGGATCAACGACCGGCAGGACATTTGTTGCAATTCGGTTGTTAGTTTAGAGATGTTTAACAATGATATGTCGGAAAAATTTGAAATTTGCACTAAAGGAGTGAACTTTACCAGCAGAATACCTGAATACGATGGATATACCTAATATTATTTTCGATAAATCCCATATTAGTTAATCGACATACCGAATATCTCTTGATATGTATTGGTCATTTGTCAAATTCACTCTGTATCGTATATTTATTCAAACAGTTTATTTATTTAATTTATTTACAATAAGACACTGACGTAATTTATTTATACTTAATAAATACTACACTAATTTATATGGACAATATTTAAGTAAACAGAACTATCTCTTATCTTAAAACTAACTTAAACCGCGTTTCTTGAATATTTGAGACTTTTTAGACTTCACTAGACTAAGTGCATTCGCCAAAAATTGTGATTCACCAAAAGTTTAAGTATTTTCTAGAATAGTTTCCACGAAATTTTAGAAGTTAATGATTTACGACGATTGACGGTGACTGTCATAGACGTGCCTTGAGGTGGTTTTAAAAGATGATTTTTGTCATTGAATATTCTTGGTAGGTAACGGAAGAACCAGAAGCTGTAAGAGGCCGAAATAAGGCAGAGACATTCTAAAGGGATTAAAGCATGACCAGACTAATCGAAAATGGCTAACATAAGAATTGAATTAAAACATTCCTAATAGCTTGACAAAACAGCTTTAAATCATAAAAATGAAATGTCAAAGCACATGGCTACTATTTTTTATTTATTTATGTCTGCAACATAATCCTAAAGAAACGATATTGACATGTGTTCAATTTTGTTCAAACATTTTAATAATCCCTATTAAAAAAAAGAATTGAAAGCAACCATATGAAATTTTTATTGATTACAATCATTATTATTTATCAATTTGCACATGGAGATATAAGACTTTTTGTTTTGTTGATAGCGTCAGCTGTGAGCTTTAGTTATATTGTGCTTTTTAGTGATTTTTGTATTTTCCTTTTTATTTTTTTTATTTTTGTAAGTTTTTATGTTTTTTTTATTTAAAACTTTAATTTGAATATTGAACTATTCAATACGGACATTTATGGTGGCGAGAAAATGTGTAGCGTGCCAAAATACATGGAAAAAGAATATTACTCAGTCATTTCATAAAGTTATATTAGCCTAGACATAGGCATATAAAGGGAATATGGCTTCATTTCTTTAACAGTGATGTTTTTTTTACAATAATGTTGTCCTATCTTTATCCGAGAGAGATTATTCATTTTTTATTATTTATTTTGATTATTATTTGTTTCATAATTTTTAGTCTCTTTTTAACTAAGTAACTTGTTTCATATAAAAGGTACATTACACTAAATATTCTTATTATACAGTGCGTGTTTTGAAGTGAATAGTATAACTGGCAATCACATGTACAGAAGATAAAAGTATATGGTAACGTCGCGTCTTTGCCAAATTCATATGAAATTTTATAATATATTAGAAGTGTTTTTCGTTAATAAAATATACATTTAGGTTTATTTAAATAAAATTGGTTAAATATACATAATATATATAGTGTGTGCCATAAAGTTGGATCCATATGGAATTTTTTTAATATTAGTACTGGAAAAAACGTCGTAGGGCAATCAACTATGCTTATTTATAAACTTAAAACAGCCCATATCAAAGTTGTCTACTCACATTAGTTTTCTGTCAAATTCGAATTTAAAAAAAATTAAACAATTTGACAGATAAATAATGCAGTACCTAACCAATTTTAATATCGTCGGTCTAAAGCACACTTATTGTAACTCCAAATTTAATGTTATAACGATCTTGGTACCAATTAAATCACATTTTAGTCTTCTTTATTGAGCACAAACCGTGTAGCTCCAACATGGCTCCAACACTCCAACACCCACCAAACTACAATAAATTCAAATTTAAAACTGAATTAAGACATTTAATTACACTTTCTAGAAGTTTAAATTTGCGATTGTCCAAAAAT
>OV651816.1:49192740-49215240 GCA_927349885.1 Psylliodes chrysocephalus
AAAATTATCTGCCTAATACTCATACCTCATATTATTTCGTCCTCGTTCATTTTTTTATAATAATTCTTAACTAAATGCATTAGCGTGTCGTATTTATCCATATGGCGTAATTCTCAAAGGTAAACCACTACCTTATTTACCTTATTTTACTGGACATGCAACAAAGTTTATTTTTAATCTATTAGTTAACTAGATTATTTTACTTGAAATATAAATAATTACGTAGAATGGTTATTTTAAAACATATAATGATTATAGCAACCAGATTTTTGAAATGAAAAAGCTTTATTAATACCAGTAACGCAAAAGCTCGTACACATTACTCCCTCACCATAACGCGATTCAATTTTATTATTCTTTTATCAAATGAAGATGGAAGAGGTAAAAAACGGAGTTTGTAACAGAAGATTTTTTAATTTAGGAAAACAAGAATCTAAAATATAAAAAGTAAATACAAGTGTGCGAAATTATGGAGTTTTTTAAAAGCATACGTATTCAGTGTCGGCCACTGAACGTTTTCCAATACCCTTTGCATAAGTCCATGTGAAAACTACAGAAAGCATTAGCGCGAGCAGGAAACCAATAATATATTCGTCTCCTGCACGCCGTAAAGCTAACTTTCTGTATTCAAAACGTATTGGTAGGTAATCGTTTGATAGCCAATATTGTATATAAAAAAAACTTTATTTTGTGATGCGTCTGTATTTACGTTAATTTGTTGTTTATTTTTGTATTCTTTTGTATACCTTCTTTGTGGATTACTATTATATGTAGCCGGTGCATAATTTTTGTGTTAATTGTATAAATTAACGCCAAATATTAAAAATATATGACTCTTTTTGTTCATAGTTCTATTAGAAACTGTATCACATTAAATATTTACACGGAAAAAATAGTGCCAAATAAATTATTTACTTGAAGAAAATACGATTGCTATTGTTTTTTATTACAGTGTAAATCGATGCAAAAAAACGAATGATGACTGAGTGTGTACGATACGATAGTTACAGGCGCGTTATACCAGAAGATAGCGTAACTAATTTTGGAGAATTTTAAAAAAATCATTAAAAAGACATTAAGAGTTTAAATTTGGGGATTATTAAGAATAGTGCTCTTGAGGAATGTATTTACTTTCATTATATTTCAAAATTTAAAGCCCTTTAATTTTTTATCTCGGAATTGGAAGGAATTAAAACTTTAAAATATATGCATGTCCTAGATATTATTGACTAATTTATTTCGCCAAAATTTTAAATTTTTAAATAAATTACTTTTTTAAATATCGTTGTCCGAAAATTATAAGGGGTGCTTTATTCGCTTTAAGAGTTTCAAATTATTTTAAAATACCTAATCAAATTAAAGGTCCCTAGTAAGAGGTAAAAATATACCACTTTCTACATAATAAATCATGTCTTGAATTATCACAAATATACATAACAATTGCATGAACATTAGCTAAAGCACCTCTTTAATTCTTAACTTTCATATCGTTGGTAAACTGCAGTGTTTAAACACAGGTACGGGGTATAATGGGAGTCTTACGTACCATGCACATCGCCATAGGTACCTTGTCCAATTCATTACAAAATATTATTTATTTTCGTACCTGTATTAAATATGGTTTTAAAAAAAATAATTTCAAATGTTTGTACCTCTAAATTTTCACCAAGTTTAAAATCATAAACTTTTTCAAAGCCAAAAAACAATTCAAGATCATATACGTACGAGTAAAAATTTCAGGGAATAAATATTTAAGCTGTTTTTTCAGAAACCATATATGTTGCTAAGGTCGATTTTAAATAATTCGTCAACTGTGTAAATCTAATTATCTATTGTAATTAAAAAGTATTGTAGAATAAATTAATAAACCTACCACAGGTAAACCTTCATTTGTAGAATTGGTAGAATGATCAAATCAATAATGAAAGAGAATAAGGTAATCCAATAAGAAAGAAATTGACGCAGTTAAGGGCTAACGGAAGGCTTGCGGGTAATATAGAATTAGATTATAGAAATGGGAGAAATAAACCTAAAATTAAAATCAGAAAATCGAAGAAAGAACAATGGAGAGAACTCTATAGAAATATGGAGAATGAAACTTCAGGACCAGGTTACAAAATAGTAACAGATAAACTGAAACGCTTAAATACACCCAATGAACTACATAGCGTAAAAAAGTAGAAATTCCAAAATTATTTCCCAGAAATAGAAACTACTTGCCCATTTACAGATCATGCATCCCACTTTCACCTTACAATAGCTCATGAAAGCAAGAGAGAAATTAAGAACTGGAAAATCATCGGAACCGTAAACTGTACAGATCCACGAAATCCCACAAGTAATGTTAAAGGTTTCTAACAAACTGTTAGCCAACCAGCAATTCTCAAAGGTATAAAAGAAAGCAACAGTTACCTTAATACCCAAGTCAGACGGTAAATTTTGACCTATTTGCTTACTAGACGTTCTTGGGAAACTTTATGAGCACCTAATTAAAAAACTACTAGAAAATTAATTCGTGCAAAATAGATGAATCTCGGATCATCAATTCAGTTTCAGAAGAGGTAAATAAACGGTAAATGCGATTCAACACGTTCTAGATAAGATGAAAGACGGAAACCAGAAATGGGGTGGCACTTATTCTAATCGATGTCGAAAATGCTTTCAGTACCGCAGTCTGAAGCAAAATCATAGAAACTCTCAGGGTAATTAGTATCAGTCAATATACATATAATAAACTTAATAGCAAGCTACCTACGTAGTAGGTCCTTGAAATAATAAAAATCAATTTCGAAATGAATCAGCGAGTCTCACGGAGCTCGGTTCTTGGGTCAATTCTGTGAAACGTCCTCTATGATGGAGTATTATGGTTAAAGCTTCCCAAGGATTATCAAGCTGAGCCACATATGCCCCAGCGTGCACGACCTTGTACTAATAAAAAAGGCCAATACAAAAGACGCCCTTATGTATAATACCAACGTTGCCTTAATCTAGATCCATAAGTGAATGAGAAGACACAATCTGAGCTTGGCACCAGAGATGACTGAAAGTGTTATCATAAGAGGTCAGAAGAAAATATACGATGTTCTATTCAAGGTTGGTAATAAAATTGTAGCTCCCATACAAGTTGTTAAATACCTAGTAGTTTGGATCGATGATAGACTTATAGTTAATGAATATTTTTAGAGAACACTGAAAATAGCTGAGAAATTACAGCATTGACAAAAATAATGCCAAATATTGGAGGTCCTGGCACCCGCAAGAGGCTTCTACTGAACGTCGTTATGCAGTCGACCGTACTCAATGCAGCATCGGCATGGAATAGTATAACAAAAGTTAAGAAATATAACGGAAAACGCTGCTAAGAGTAGTAGTACATCCCACTTGATCTACTGGCAAACGAAAGATGCAGATTACATCAAAAATAGATGGGAAACAAATACAAGGCTTCTCTTTGGCATAAAAATATAAATTGATTTAGAATATTGAATTTTTTGTTATAAATCAAATTTCACTGTCGGCAACATTTCCTAGACACATTTATATTTGCACCTTAGTTCCATTATGCCTGAATATTTCGTAAAATACCTCGCTTCTGTTGCTTTCAGATTTTAACAAGAATTCTTCGATTTCTTTCGGTCACAATACTTGGCCGACTAGAGCTTTTACCACGATGTTTCCAGTTTCTTTATATTTTTAAATTACATCTCCGATGCTCGATTCTAACATTCCGAGATCTCCTAATTTTGCATTAATTGACCGAAAGTATATGGCCGAACTATGATTTCACGTACTTTTTTATTTATTAAAACTCCGCGAACCATTTTAGCAATAAATTCGTTGTTGCTTATATCGTTACAACTCATTTAATTACGTATAGTTACAGTTGACAATTGTCTTTTCCACAGTTTAATAGATAAAAATATTTTTACACCCACGTGGATATAAGCTTATCTACGCACAGGCTACAAAACGAAAAAGTATACTATTGCCATTAACTGAACGAATATATTTTATATCCATTCCAACAATGCAGAAAAATTAAATCCACCAATCATAGTTCATATTTGGGTCACCCGGTGACTATTATTTTTTAAATTTATAAAAGTTACAATTCTGTCAAACTAATTGTCAGTATATTTTTTAGTTATTGAACTTAACTATACATTAAAATGACTTACTTTTGTATAGAGTCGATAAATATTAGCATTTCTATTTTTATTTATACTATAATTATAAATTATTTGTTAATTTTAATAAAACTCTATAAAGTCAATTCAATTGCGATTATTAAAAAAATTAAATTCCTTTTTCTTCGTTTATTTTATTTTAAAAATTATTAAAAGTCATAAATTATTTTAAAATTGGTTATTTTGTCTTAATATCCTAAAATATTTTTTTTAATTGTAAATTTTCGTTACTATATCGTAGAAAAATTATACTGTACAACTCGAGTGGATTGTTCACATCGCACTCAGACGATATTTAGTCTTCGTGCGATATGGCATCATATCCACTCTTGTTGCACAAACTACTATTGTTTGACAATGTCAAAACACTAATTTGTCAGCAAATTTTGAGAAATATGCATTATAAATGTTTTAGGAAGCTAGCTTATTAATAATTACTAAAATATTGCATTAAATATTGTTTAAAATAGTTGTTTTCATATTTATATTTAGGTTTTTTTTTAAATGTAGATGTGGTAACCAAAAATAATTATAGTATTTAATAAAATATCCCATCCGAACATTTAGTTGCTTAGATAAAAGAGACCGGAGATGTAACATTGCACATCGCGCACGTTGTCTATTCCAACCCTAAGTAACCCACCAATTAAAAATCATTGTGTTCACGACGCCACCCGAATTGCTCCGAAATTTCTATTCTATGCTTGTCTCCGCGTGAGTAAATCATTTATGGACCGGCGTTTTTTGAATTATTTGTTGGTGTTATTAGCAATTTACAGTGTTTTAGTTAGGTATTCAATTTCAAGTTGAAAATTTCACGATATATGGTGAAAAATTGTATATACAAATAATATAAGTGTCAATGTTATGAAAAATAAGAAATATAATATTCGTTTTCAGCGGTAAATATTTGTTGACGTTTTGACATAAAGTCGCCATGATTCTTTGAGATAAATACTTCAGATGCGCATTAAAGGATTTCAATAAATATTAAGCATCAAATACATAATATTTCAGAAAATAGATTTCATAATGCATTAATTTACAAAAGAGTAAAATTTTAAACATTTAATCTAAATAAGAAGTAAATAGGCATTGTTACTAACGACATTTTGTTTTTAAAAAGTAGTTTTATAAGAATATTTAGTAAAGGTGGTTTTTAGCCCTTTATTAGGTATTTTTACAAGAATATTAGATGAAATACAGGTTCACCTACTTAAAATTTCAAGGTTCATTTTATTTGCGGTTAAATCGGAAGTGACATTTGAACAAAGTAAAACGCGCAATATGATCTAGTATAAGCAAAAAATACTAAAGTTACGGAAATTAGTCATATTATTAGTAAAATGTTATTATAAACCCCTAAACAACTCGAAAAAAAATCTTCGTTTACTAAAAAAATCTAAATTCTAGCAATATTTATTATACAGTTGAATGCGGTTTTAAAGATAACAGGATCAATAAATCCGGATCTCTAAATTTTGGAGCTAAATGCTCGGATAAAAGCATGCGACCGATAGAAGTTACAAAAATAATCAATTTATCGTTTTCATGAAAATAGATTTATCCGTTATAAATAATCGATTATTTTTGATTAATCGAACATTTTCAATAAATTGTTTTCGTTTTTTTAGGTAATGGAATAATCGATTATAAAGAGATTACAAAAAGAGAGTAGATTTAATCAAAATATTCGATTTATTGAAAATAATCGTTTTTTTTTTTTTAGAAAAATGGATCGAATATAATCAGTTATATTATATAATCGATATTTCGGTTATTTTTTTAGAATTATCGATTTATCGGTCAATCAGCTTTTTATTAATCGATTATTTTCGACTTTTCAAAGAAAATTAAATAATCAATTTTTTAAATAATCAATAATTCAATTAAATTTTTTTGTTTTTTTTTTTTTATTTTGGAAAATCGATTTATCGTAGAATCGGTTTCTTAATTAATTGGTTAATTTCGCTTTATCTGTTATTTTCGATTAATTGATTATTTTCAATTTTTCAAAGGTATTCGAATAATTTGTTTTAAAAGAATTGCGAAAAAATAGATTATATGAAAATAATCGATTGATCGAATATAATCGGTTATTTTATAATAGATATTTCGGTTATTTTTTAGAATTATCGATTTATCGGTCAATCAGCTTTTTATTAATCGATTATTTTCGATTTTTTAAAGATAATCAAATAATCAATTTTAAATGAAATAAGAAAACAAAAGGATTATTTGAAAATAATCGATAATTCAGTATTTTTTTTTTTGTTGGAAAATCGATTTATCGTAGAATTGGCTTCTTAATTAATTAGTTATTTTCCCTTAATCGATTATTTTCAATTAAGCGATTATTTTCGATGTTTTAAAAAATGATCAAATAATTGATTTTAAAAGAAATAATTCTTTTTTTTTAAATCGATTTATCGATTATTCGACTTTTTAATTAATCGATTATTTTTGATTAATCAATTATTTTTGAATAATCGATTATTTTAGATTTTTCAAAGATTATCGAATAATCTGTTTCAATGGAAATACGAAAAAAAAATAGATTATTTAAAAATAATCGATTATTTAAAATAAACGATAATTCGTTTATTATTTTTTGTAAACACTGATTTATCGGTTAATTGGCTTTTTAATTAATCTTTTATTTTTTTTTTAAGGTAATCAAGTAGACGATTTTAAAGGAAATACGAACAAAAATAGATTGTTTGAAAATAATCGATTATTATTATTAATAATCAATCATTTATTTCGATAATCACCCACTCCTAGCGACCAAATGACTTTTAAGAGGTTTAAATTTTAAAATGTTATCTGGTTTCAGACATATGCATTTCTAGAGTTTTATTTTATTTTATTTTGACTAATTTTTAATATTATGTGATAGTCGTAGAAAAAATATAATGTTTAACTCACAAGATTTGATTTGCAGTATTCGCCTTTTATAATATTCTTAGACAATGAGTACCGTTTGTTACTCGATTAACAATATTCTATTTTAACATTTTACTGTAGTCTCCGTGGTAAATAATAGCTAACGAAATATTATATAAAAGGTCTTCTCTTTACATAAAATGTCGTGGCCTCTGTTTGATATGAGAAAATCACGTTAAATTTATTTCATAATACAAAATTCCATTGAACGTATATTTTAAATAAATCTAATAGTTCATTATGATGCTAATAAACAAAGTCCGGTCCCTATCACAGAGTTCGGGTCCCTGCCCAGTTCCCCCACTCCGTTAACCTTCCTTTACAAATTGGCAACATTTGCGCAGGTTAAACACCGGTGTATGTTATATCTCTGGTATCTTTTATCTAAGTTTAGTTGTTATGGCTTGTATACCAAATTAAAAAAGTGTATATCAAACAAGCTCCTGATTGGCTAAAAAACATTAGGTGTTCAATTTTTAACATAAAATCCAATCGCCAATAAAATTATGTCTTCATCGACAATGGCCTGAAACCCTAACGCTTTCAATGACCGTTTTTTATTTTGCAGTAAAAATACAATACAGAGTTTAAAAAACAATCCGATGAATTATAGGACTTTTTGGTTATATTTAATGTATATTTCACTGACCGAGCCATTAAAGGCAAAAGCAATAAATGCCGTTTTGTTTCATGCTGGAAATTATATATTTCCTTTATGAACATAGAACCGGATTTTTCTGCTCAGTAAGCACCTATACTGGTTTTCGTTATTATTTATTTAGGGTGTTTATTTTTTCATTTATTCGAGGCTGGAGATATTGCACATTGTTTATGACATTTTTAATTCTTCTATAAAAATAGTGAAGTAAACTGGCACTTAAAAATAAAATTATATTCTGTATTTCATAAAATATAATAGATTTAGTAACAGTGCTGTAAAAACGTCTTGTATTAGTATAAAATAAAAAGTGATCCTTAATGATATTCGAGATGGTGTCAATGTACATGACCATTTTTGCCTCATAAAATATGGTCCAAAAATGTTCCGTTACGAAAATACGGGGTGCTAAATTTTAGGGAAAAAAAGAAAATTAATTAATATTTTTAAAACAGGCTTGAGATATATCAGTGATATTTAGTTCGCAGTGACAGTAAATAAAGGGCAACTAGATTTATTGCAAAATTGTATTCTTCAATAATTACATTAATTTTCTCGGGGAATGCCATATATCGAAGTCAGTGCCCGTAAGCAAGCCACTGTTAAAGCTAAAAAATATTTTTGTATTGAAAAATATACAGTACAAAGATAAATATAAATACCTAGAGTAATTTCAATGCAACATAACTATTGTGAAAGATATCAGATAAATTTCTCTGTAATACCTAGAGTCGATAAAACTATAGGGAAAATAGTTATACTCACCTGCGTCCAATACTTTATAACCTCTGGATATTTAAGAGAAATAATTCAATAAACTTAATTAAAAAATATATATATAATAAAAGGAGGATATAATCCTTTCTAGCTCATGTACTTAAAAAAATAATCTCAGCTCAAAATAAAACATGTTATAGTTTGTTAAAGGATCTTTATAATGTTTTACCCATTTAGGCATCGTTCTGCTCCCCCCTGTGGGGTTTCCTCCAATCAGGCTTCTCACCAGCCACTGGATCCCCTCAATCATGCTTGGATTCCAGCCTGCCTTTCTCTCATCTGGGGTTCGTATGGCGGCACTGTAGCCTCACGGACTTATTGTACCACCATTTAGATGCCCTTTTCCTTCCTATTCATTTAACTTATGCATTATAGCAATATATTCCAACGTCTTAATGAGACCCGAGATCTGCGAGTTCTGTCACCGATTCAGACCGTGGCCGATCCAATTACTGATGAGTCTGTGATCGGTATTTCAAAAAATTTTCACATTCAGTCAGTGAGCCGCCTTGGATCATTAGCTTAGTTATGACTCTATCCAAATCAACCGTATGTAAATTTTATTATAGTCATTTATAAAAATAATATATATGTGTCATTCTATATTTTGACAATTATTTTTTCTAACTTTATCTATAATTTTGTAAAACTGGTTCATGACAGCTCATCGATTAATCCACGTAGAAGCATGCTTGTCTCGTTTTGTAGATGCTTCTCTCGTTTGCCATATAAATGTTATACAAATTATATATTATACAATAGTTATAGTTCGTATGTTAAATAAATTATTATTATTAATAATATATTAAACACAAAATAGTATTTCGGGTGTCCCATAGGTTTCTAACCAGCTAATATTTAAATTATTTGACAAGATGAAAAAAAATTACACTGCTAGATTTTAACTCACATTACTTTCGGTCTGTCAATGTCAAGCAAATTTTACTTACAATTCTTGTGAAGAAATGGACGGAGGTAGAACTTACTTGTTGCCAAACAGGCATCTGATTTTATTCAGAGATGAGTCTAGCATATTGCTTCCAATTTATTAAATTCGCAGCAGTTTTATTTAAACACGGTTTTTAAATAAACACAATTAAAATTGTCTTTTGGAGAATTTTAGAGTTTGACAGCTTGATTGGAAACATCAAGATATAATAAAGTAGAAAGGACATAAACACTATTTATTTTGCGATGTGACAAGTGAACGCACTTTGAGTCGTATTTTGATTAATTTGAAGGTAATAATTTTATATTTAAAGATTGACGGAATTAAAATATTTTTATATCATTTAAATTTAAAAAAAATAGTATTTATAATCACAAAAACTGACTACCTCGAGTTTGACATATTATTTAAATTACGTAATTTAAAAAAAAAATGGTATTTATTCTCACAAAAACTGACTAGCTCGAGTTTGACATATGTCGTAATAGTGTTAATGCAAAAGTGCGGACACTTTTAAGTATCATCTAAGCATTTCCTCTTTATTTTATATTAATGATTGGAAAGTTTGTGACGTCACTGTGTGCGTTGCACAAATTAAAGTAATTTTAAGTGATTTTATCCAGGCCTATTGTTTGTTTTCTATGATTCACGGATTTGTTGACGTGTAGACCTCTCTTTTTAGCTAAAGACTTTCGCAAATACTTCTCTCCCTTGGGCTCACTTATAAAAGTGCACCACGGAAACGTGATTATCCAGAGCGCAGTGGCGTACCCAAAAATAGATATTAACACGTATGAAAACAATAAAATTATTAAAATTGAATTTATAGTTATTTATTTTAAAATAATTTATTTTTATGAAATGTAACTGGGTGTTTACTTCACAAATGAACCAATGGATAAACCGCCCCTGATTATATGTATTTTAAATTAGGCGAGCAACAAAGCTGTCAAGTTTTCCACACGGCGATCGACAAAGCTGTCACTTAATGTCAGTTTGCTGAAAACATCTACTTTGCGGTTGTATTTCGAAGCGCAAAAGCCTACTTTGGATAGTGAATTAAAATACAATTTTGGATTTGCAAGATACTGTTTTTTTCAGGAGCTGAAATAAAGAGCTTGTAACGAGAAATTTAAAAGTAAAATAAAATTATTTTATTCAAGCAATTACCTAAAAATTTTTCATTTTTCAAATCCACAATTAATGCTAATTTTTTGCGCACTCTCTACAACAACATCGAAGTTTCTCAACATGCATCGTATTTATCTAACAAGGAAAAGAAATTATGAAAAATGACTTTTTTTTGAAAAATTTTAACAAATATATTTACAAGTATAGTTAAGGCCATCCGTGGACACTGTACAGCACTATTTAGTCTATACACGCGTGTGGATAAGAATTTACTTTGCGCTCATGTAAGTTTAAATAAAAATCTTCTATCCGCATCAGCTGTCAAATATGTCAAATGCATCTTTTCTGTTTTGATTTAAGTAACATTTTTATTAATAGTTAATTCGATTTCATGATTAAGTTGTTAACATTCATTTTTATACCTAGATTCTAGATATTTATTTTTAACAATTATTAAAATAATTTTAAAGTAACTACTTATACATTTATTTTTTTATTTATCAGGTTGATACACATATTTGATCAGATAATTCACTTGACATAAGCCTTCATGGCTCAGATAGTTAAACGTTGAACTTTCGATTTCAACTATTTTCCGACCGAAGTTTAATTCGGGTAAAAATTATATTATTTTATTTTAAATACTTTTTATTCATCATATTATGGCCCTTACAGTTAAGCAATCCAATATTATTTAGGCTATTTATTTGTTCTAGGTGTTTTGGTAACGGTTTAATAATAAAAAAAGCTCTTGTATACAGTTGTTAATCGTATTATTTGTTTAATTAAAAAAAAAATAACAAAAATGCTTTTTGTACCTAATACTATTTTACCTTTATCATTTTGTGAAAGTATTTGTAAATACATATAATCAGTCGGCTTGAAGTCTGTCATTTTAGGAAAAAAATTATATTAATTTTCATGTCTAAAACACTTGCAATCTTCAACCAGTAAATTACACTTATCAGAGCAGCATTTGTAGATAAATAACTCTGCAGATCATATAATAATTACAAAATAAATATTTATCGTGGTAGGCGTAAAAAAAACATTTATTAATAAATCGAATTTGTCTTATTAAATTCTTATAACTTGAACTTGAACAATACGAAATTTCTAATTAACGTTTGTGTCTTGATAGTTTTTTTAATAAGTAACATTTTTATTCATAAAAGATTTTATAGAACCAAGTTTTGACATTTTCCAAGATGTTACTTAATATGCAAAATTTAAAAAAGCGTTCAATTTAAAAGTCAAGTTTCGAGTCATAGTCATTAATTCTTACTCTTATACTTAAAAATTTTTACAGAGAATGTGGAATATAATTTTTCATTTAAATTTAATTCAGAACTTTACTGGACAGGTATCTATAAATTAGTACTAGAATTGCACAGCGAATAATATTGTAATTTTAAATCAAAAGTGAATACCCAATGCCTAACTGACATAAAATACTGTAGTGCTTTATTGAATGTTAAATTTTAATTTTAACCTGTTTATTCCGGTTTACTCCTATGAATTTCGGGGATTAGACATATGCCTTTAAGAAGTGAAGAGTAACGTAAGCACTTGGACCACTAAATAAACACAGTAGATTTTGCACAATGTCACAGCCATTTATTACTGATGATTGGTATTACAAAAAAATTTAACTCTTTTAGAAAAACCATGTACACCCAAAAACAGAAATCATCTGAATGAAAGTATTAAATAAAATTGAAATGTGAGCTTTATAATGTTTATTGGATAATGACACATAAAACCCTTTAATTAGTTAGTATTAAATCATTATTTTATTGAAATATATAAACATTCACTAACTGGAAACATATAAAGTACGTTAACTCTACCATCTTAATTTCAGAATAACGGTATAGAAACACAATCCTATTGAACCGAGAGAAACAGAATAATACATCGCCGACGAGCGGATCGCAATGTACATATATGCAATATCTGATTATTGCCAGCGAAATGGCGTGGTTAAACCAATTGCTCTCTTTATCTTTATCATGTTCAAATATACTCAATCGGCATATCTTTATTTTGCAGGGCGGCTCGGTTAACGCACTGTATGCATAAATATTTGAAACAATAATTAATAAAGAGCTAGTTTTCGAGAAAAATATAATTGAAACATGTACAGGGTATTTCCAAGTGGAGTCATATTTTTTAAAAGCGTATAGTATTCGTGTAATAAAAATATAATTGTATATGGAATTATCAGCTATCAGGGTCCACTTCTGAGAGTCATTCCGTTATTTGTCATTCGTGCGGTGGTTGCTTCGGTGGTTGTAATCGGTTATAATTATTTTTTGCGATTAAAGTGAAAATGGAGCATATTCATTACGTACTAAAAAATGTAAATAAGATACAAATCAAGTCAGTACAATTTATAAAGCTATATCTAGAAGTAAGAAAAACTATAGAAACAGGTAAATGGGTGTAAAAGCCGTAGTCATAGAAACTCAAACAAGAGATCAAAAAATTATATTATCAATATTATTGTAGTTTATGACGCAGAAAATTAAGGGGTGAATTTTGGCCACTGGCTGGTCATTCTACTAACAAAAAAATATTGCACTGACTGGAGCCTATTTTAGTTTTACACATGGATGTAAACTTCTTATTAGAAATTTTAACTTTCACGGAAATTCATACAAATGAGGTTTTGAAGAATTTTTTTATTTCCTTTTCAAGATGCAAAAAGCTTCAAGATGCAAAAAGGAGTCGTGCGACGCCTGTTAAATTAAAAACCGTTGACTTTTGGGCAATTAGTTGACCTTAGGCCACGTTCGTCATAGAGGGCTGATAAAATGAAAGGCCCTTGTACTTAGGGTTACCATCTGGCCGGATAAATCTGGTCTCGACCGGATTTTAAGTGTCCAGACCGGACTCCACCCGGATTTTATTTAAGACCGGATTTTTGTCCAAAGTGAGCGCCCGTACTTCCTGGCGAAATTTTAAACAAACTCGAAAACGCGGTGGCTCCTTTCTTCGGGCAGGAGAGGGTGTGTGTACGCGCGACCAGTAGTGTACAGTACAAGTGTACAATTATACTAGATCTAGTACATTCTCTATGAATCTAATACTCTAGTTAACTCGAAGCAAAATCTAGTAATTTTTCTTTTTTAGCGTATGTTTCCATTTGACGTGTAATAACTATTTGTAGGAGCACTGAACTGTAACGGTTATAAGCTTAGAGCATTCTAAGGTTATAAGAGCGAAAAGTGATACTTTGCCGCTTGAGACAGAAAGTTGTCCGCGCGACGCGTAGCGGAACGCGGCAATCTGTCGAAAGAGGCATCGAACTTTTTGCTCAATATGCACTCAAGATTTTTTCTACGATCGCATTATTTTAAAAAATAGATATAAAAACTGAAAATTTCACATAGGTAGTGTATAATATGTTAATCAATAAAAAAGGAGTTGATATTTTAAAGTTTATACTTGGATAATACAACAAAAAACATAAATAAGTTACAAATAACTTGAAAATCATTTATTAAAAAGAAATATTATTAAATAATACCTAATTTAAATTAGACGAGAAACAAAACTGCCACTTAATGGCAGTTCGCGGAAAACGTCAACTTTCGCTTAGATTTCGAAGAGCAAAAGCCTACTTTGGATGGTGATTGTAGAAAAAAATATATTGTTAAAGTCTTTTTTGTTTGTGTTCGTGTTCTCTATAAACTCTTTTTGTTCTTCAATGAACCACACTTAAGTCCATAAAATCTGGTACATTTTATGGAATATGGTACATTTTTATGGAATCTGGTACATTTTTTAGACAAATCTAGTACATACCAAAAATATATTCCGGCAACACTGTGCGCGACTGTAGCTTGTTCACTTGATCGTCAGTTAGTAGTTAGTTGTCTTCAACTATTGTTGCGTAACGTTGATTATTTTGGTTCGTAATAAATATAAATTTCTTTACAATGGCATCTTTGAGTAAAAACTCTAAATTCACTTATATACTTAGAGCAAAATATCCGTCATTTATAGAAAGACGAAACAAACAAGAAGTTAAGTGTACTATTTGTAATTCTTTTGTATTGATTAGGTACAAAGGTGCTGCTGATATAGATAAATATATAAATGCCGAGAAGCATAAAAAACAAAACAGATTATGTACATCAACAAGCAAGTTGGATATTGTTGTTTCTAAGCAAGGTAATAATAAAAGTGGTAAAATACCATCAATTCTATAAAACCTTGAACTGCACTTTGCTGCTACTGAAGAAACTATTTTCTGATTTCGAATTCGCCAGAAACTTATCTTATGCGAGAACCAATACTGAGGCAATTATTACTAATATCATCGCGCCTTATACTATAGAAATACTTTTGCAGAATCTATATAATGTCATATTTTTGGGGTTGTTAACTGATGCCAGTAATCACAATGCTAACAAAATATTTCCTGTAATTATTTAATATTTTGATTGAAAGAACGGGATGCAGAGTAAATTGTTATTATTGTTATCAGCTTTGGAAAACGAAACTTCAATAAACATAGCCAATCCTGTAGACACTTGAAAAGTACAGTTTAAAACGCAAATGTGAATTTTGGAGGTCTAGGAAGAAATGTCGGTAACAATGTAATCTCACATCTAAATCAAAGCTTGGAACGAGAGATTGTGGGTGCCGGTTGTCCAGCTCACATTCTTCATAATGCAATATGTCATGCTACTGATTTGTTGGAGTTTGACATAGAATCTTTAGTGATGAAAATGTTCAATTATTTTTCAGTTTATACTGCACGAACTGAAAATCTGAAAGAATTATAATTGCTGTATCATAGTAAGACGAGGTGGCTTAGCCTTTTTCCAGCTATTGAAAGAATCCTAAAATTATACATGGCTTTAAAAGCATTCTTTTTAACAATAGACAAATCCCCAGTTATCAGATAATTTTTTTTAAATGATACCAGCGAAATTTATTTGTTTTATTTACATTCATTGACGGCGGTATTTCATTCAAAAATAGCTTCTCTTGAAAAGGGGAAAAACTCTATAGTTGAAGTGCTTGATTCTTTGAAAGGAACGATAGAATAACTAAGTCAAAGAATTAAATACAACTTTGTTCCTTTGAAAGTACGAGATCTCTTAGAAAAATATAAAATTAAAGAAGACGAACGCAACAAGATAAATAATGAAATAAAACGTATGTATCAAGATTACATAAACTACATAAATATTTGGATTAAACCTTTAGACTCGTTTAAATGCTTTGAATGGATGGTATTAAAAAGCAAAATGTGGAACTCCAATTCAACAATATCACAGATTGTATTGTATTTCTGAGAAACAAAGAAATCATCATTGACGATGTCCAATTATTTGAAGAATTTTGTTCATTAAAAAATTTTCTTGAAAAAAAGCATGGTGATTTTTATGATGAATTAACTGAAAAGCAGTGGGTAATTTTCTTTAATACATGCAATGATAGCACTCGTTTTACTGAATTACTTGAGCTTTGTCAATAATTTTTTTTTATTTTATGCCACACAATGCAAATGTGGAATGAATTTTCTCACTGATTCTCATGAATTCACAGTGGACGAAAGAAAGGAACAAATTAAAAGTTGAATCAATAGAAGCAGTATTACTCATACAATATAATTACAAACACATGATATGTGCCGAATTTCAAAGTGAAATTTCTTTAAAAAACAATTTTTTGAAAGCTGTTGCAAGTGGACAAAAATATAATTTACAAAAAAAAATTAATTTAAGCAAATAAAAACAACCAAAACATATTGCGTTTTATTTTTGCAAAAGACCGGACTTTTTTCCAGAAATCAAGATTTTTTACTGCTTCAAACCGGTTTTGCGATTTCAGTCTCTGGTAACCCTACTTGCGCTAGACTAAATTAGCTACATATGTTGAGACTCTTTACCACGAAAAGTAGTAGTAAATGCAAACGTGAGTTGTCCCTGTACTTAGAAATTGTAAGAAAAGTTTTTCTCTTCAAATATTTATTTAAATGTGCCATTTTAATTAATTATTAACAATGTTAAAAATAAATTTATTGTAACAAATGGTAAATGTAAATAGTCTTTAACTAATAAAAATGCCACCGATATCACCAAATAATGTAATAACGTGGCTGTAAATACCTGATGATACTATAAAAAGAAGGTATGATATTACGCAGATTGATACTACACGTCACGGTGACGTATTGTGGTGGACATCGTGGCTTTTACGAATTTGATGATCGAGAACAGCGCGCGAAAATAAATTTTAATCTGCTCATGGCCAATCAGATAATTATATATATCACACCACAATACGTCATGGTGGAAGGCGTGGCTTTTACGAATTTGACTTATCAGCTGATCAAAAACAGCACGAGATAATAAATTTTAAGTTATGTGGTTTAGATTTGTTATGTTGTTTGAGTTTGAAAACTGAGATGCTCATTTTACCAAATAGTAAGCAAATTTGGTCAATATATATCTCTATACTTTTTTACTATTATTTTTAACAAAGTTTGTCATGAATTTTAGAGGTAACACAGTAAATAAGTCTTAAGTATGTAGTCACTTATAAAATATTTTCCAGTTTATTGCCATTTTATAGTTCTTGTTTTGTTATCATAAAAGTTTGCTCATATTATCAATAGTGTATGTTTTTATTTATTCCCTATATCAAATCTGTTTATCTCGGGAATATTACTTTGTAGTTGTTTCAAATATTCTTACATTTGTTTACTGTCTATTTACTTATTTTTTTCGTTCGATTGCGTACTCACTTATTCATTCACCGCCCTTTTTGAACAAGGAATGAAAAAGACACTCCAGACATTTGGGAAGTCCTGTCGAACCTAAATCCATTAAAACTCGCGTTGCTCACGATAGTCATGCATGCATAAGGTGTTTCGTTATTTATTTATTTTTCGTTTTTGCCACTGGACGAGCGGATGATCCCTAGGAAGCCGTCCTCATACGTAGTGACAGACTTTTCTATATTAACTTGTGGCTTTAGGTCTTGTATTATTACAGACAAAGCCTATATTTATTACCGTGGTAACTACAGTGGTCCTTAATTATTGACCTCTACGTTATTACTTTTAGTGGCAGCGGTATTTACCCCTATTTAGAATGCATATAGAGCCCATTTAGAGTATCTGTTTAGTGTATTAATTTCGGTGGGGTATTAGCATGATACAAAAAATTTCAGAGGTATGATACTCGTCGAGTTCGCGCATGATGTATTGTGGTGTAGAATATGGTTAACTGATTGGCCATGAGTTGATTAAAATTTATTTTCGCGTGCTGTTTTTGATCAGTTAATAAGTCAAATTCGTAAAATCCACGCCTTCATTACGTCACCGTGACGTGTAGTATCAATCTGCGTAATATCATACCTTCTTTTTATAGTATCATCAGGTATTAGTTATTTAGAGACTATTTACAGCCACGTTATTACATTATTTGGTGACATGGTGGCATTTATTAGTTAGAGATTATTTACACCTACCATTTGTTACAATAAATTTATTTGTTACTGTTGTTTCATTGTGTAACTAGAAAATAATATTTGATCACTAGTTTTATATAATTAATTTAAATATTAACAAGCCTATGAGTTTGTCATACAGTGAATCTGTGAAAACAAGTTATTTTCGCTCAATGTACACAAAGGCGCATATTAATATTTCGTAAGACGAGCGCAAATACTTGGCGCGCCACTGGGCATCGCCGCTAAATTATCAGTTTGCGCTCATATGTAACAAGAGTATAGCACATTCATTGAAACATTCGTATTTTGTGGTCCAAAATACGTAGGATACCATTAACGCGTAATCGCATTGGTTTACGAGTTTTGGTTTTTGCAATTTCCGTCGAACAAACATATTCCATTATAAAAACGTACTTCGCAATTTTCAATGTTGTAAAAAACGGAAATTTTTTATAATACGAAAATTTTCAATATTATTTCGCCATAATATCAATTCTTCGAGTTACACAAAAATTTCTGCAGCAAGTAATAAGAAGATTGATCGAAATGTTGTATATAAATGTGTTGTACACATTTACTTTATTTCGAAATGAAAATTTTTGACATTAAGCAATTATTCTTTTTAAGTACTACCACAACCATCGACACAGAATAAAGTAGAGACGGCATAAACACTATTAGACGATAAGACAAATGGACGCACTTCAAGTGACGGAAAAATGTAATGAAAATGGCGACTTGAGCCGTAATTTGATTTATTTGAAATGAATAATTTTATATTTGACGGCTGACTGAATGAAAATGATTTTTTGTGCTGCCACTTTAGAAAATGCGTTTTTCCGATCATTTTTTAGCTCGGAAAGTGCGTCGTTGCCGGTCTAGATCGGAAAATTGACATAACTGCTCGGAAAAGTAACATAACTGCTCGGCAAAATACCTACTTTCCCCGGCTCTTATGTCAAAATTTTCATTAAAGACAAAATACCAGCGTCTAGCCAGAGTTAATTTTAGAACGCTATGTTAAATAACGCAGTTGTCATGACAATACCGTAGCCATCTGTCAGTAGATGTTAATAATAAATGAGTTAAGTTTTGTTAAAAATTTTAAGCAATAAATATTCTGTTCCTATATTATTGTCAAATTATTGGTGGCAGCACAAAAAATATTGTACGCGCCTCACTCCGAAAGTGTATTTACAGGGCTAGCGTGCTTTCAGGGCTCCGCCTTCGGCGTCGTTCTGAAACTTGCATGCTCGCCCGGTAAAGTATCACTTTCCGAGCTTGACACGTAAATAACTATTATATCATTTGTATAAAGCTATTTAAGAAAAAATGGCATTTATTCTCACCAAAACTGACTAGCTACACTATCTTGATTTTGGCATTGACATAAAAATGTAATGCAAAGGTGCGGACAATTTTACAACGTCATAGAGTTATGTTTTTGGTGATTATTATGATGTTAAAAAGTGGTACATACCTTGTAATTGTGAATGTTTTTTGTATCATTTGAGACAAAAGTTCTCTTCTAGAGTGCCTAGGGTGGTTCTCGAGTTTCCAGCTTACGGCTGTCGATAAGTTTTCTTCAAAGCCTATCATGGTGACACGCAGATTATAGCTATATTGTTAATTTTTATAAAGATTTGATTTTTGTGGTAGTGGTTATGACGTCACTTGAAACAATAGTTCTCACCTAAAGTGTCTGGAGTATTTCTTGCGTTTCCAGTTTACGGCTGTCAGTGGAAATTATTCGGGTTTCACTGTAGTGACACTTTTGACTCGCTAATTATTTCTGTTAAACGAAACTTACGAGTTTTTTACTTGTTGTTTAATCTATTTGTTAATAGGGTAGCAATGAGGTGGGTGATATATTTAAAATTCTCATTTTTTGCCAATAATGTAAGTTAAATTTAGCAAACCATTGGACCTGAACGCGGACTGCGTTATACGAAGAATTTAGGATGTAACAAACGGTCGTCACTTTGAAGTAGAAGGGATAGAAATCTCTGACCTTTAGTTCCACGGTAGAGGTACTCTGAAAAAACTAATGCACACCAATATAAACTATTCATTGAAAATACAACGAAAACTGCATTTATTTCTGTTGTACTTTTACATTGCTCCACCACTAGGGTTGTCACCTGTCCTTTATTGAAAAGGACAATCCCCTTTTCAAGCAAAATGTCCTTGCGACTTTTTAAAGCCTAAAATGTCCTTTTTACAGCATATGTTCTATTTTACACCACATATCTTTGATATCTTTGGAAGGGACCTGCATGTACAAAAATATATATGCTGAAGACCTGTTTTTTTTTAGAAGCTCGGTACAAGAACGAGGAAGGATTTTTTGTTACACTCTCGAGTACCTTTTTTTAAGTTCAGTAGAGAATGAGGACCTTTTTTGTATACCGGATGCCCTGTCAGCATCATAGTCCTTTATTCACTTTTCAAAACGGTGACAACCCTATCCACCACCAATAAGGCCAGGCTGCAGTGGCTAGTGTTTTAGCTATAGCCATATGATTCTTTTTAAAGTGTTCTAGTCATCTCTTCATTCCATATCGTTTTTGTTTTTTTTTTTTCATGTTTTTGCATCTAATATACGTTTGACCTATTGCTCTTATCCCATTCTATACATATGTCCAAAACAATTTAAGTTGTTGCATTTCTAATTCATATCCTACTACTCTTCTACTTCGGCCTTTGATGATTAGGACTAAACCCATGACACAAAAAATTACAGAGGTATCATACTTAGGAGACGAAATCCTGTCGAATTCGCGTATGACGTATTGTGGTGTGATATATATATATATATATATACTCGACCAGCGTATCATATGACATCCGGCAAAAATTTTGACTTTGTGACATCCACCCTTTGCAAAGACTTTAGGGAAAAAATAAAAATATGACTTCTTTTAATTAAAAAAATATTATGGCTGAGCGAAAAATATCACAACCATACACATTTTAAAAAAATAAAACGTCCTATCGTTGTGAGATCCAAAGTATACACGGTATATATTTTTATTAACAACACTTTGTGACATCCAGAAAAACCTTGCATCTTGTGACATCCAGTTGTTACGTCAGAGTATACCATTTCTACAAGAAAATTGCTATTCTTGTAACATCCAGCAAGTATATAAATACATTTTTGAATTGGGCACCTTATTACATCCTAAAAACTTAACACGTCTAACGCCAAAGCACACCCTCAAATTCTATGATTTTTATTGTTTTTTTATTCCAATGTGATTTCTTTAGTTGTTTTGATAAAATAATTTATTTCATTTTTAAATACTGAGGCCCTTCCTATGGGGTCTCAGTATTGCATTCGTGCAGACGAAAACATTTTCTTACCCCAATTTTTAAAACTTTGTTTTATGTTTCCGTTCATTCTCATTCTCTAACGACCTGTCAAACAACAGCTGTTGATGGTAAAAGTGAAATTTCTAAGGCAGGTTGCGACCTTCATATTTGCAACTATAGCCATTTTGGAGGCTATTTTTATTCAAAATTAGTCGCCAAGCCTGCCAATTATGAAAAATATATAAACAGTTTCTTAAAAATTACTTTTTTATGGTGGTGCTAACTTAAGCGTACTACTATTTCGCCCCTAGCCACAAAAACACATTCATCAAATTTATTGGTAACCCCAATAATTAACCGGCCATTTTAATTGGCAAAAATCAGAATAATGCTTGGCTTTGCCTGTCAGGTATCAAGATGTCAACTGGGATGTGGGAATGGCTCTTAAATGTAAAATTATTTAAAAATGTATGCTTCTTTTGATATTTATTGCAAATAATTTGTAGTGTATCTCAATTAAAGCTTTCCATAAATAAATGTGCAGCAAGACAGATATTATAATGTTCTTATACAAAGCACTTTTTTATTATATAAAAGAGAGGTGGGATATAATGCTGGTTTACATATTCAACCAGCGAATTATAAATAATAATTAGTAAACTTCTTGAGGTTACTTTTGAATACATTTATTGTTGTTTTTTTTTTAATTTCTGTAGACAGTCAATTAAATTTTTTAAACCTTTAATAAAAATTATATTTTAGAAACTATTAGTGATGGCTGCCGTACATGAAAGTCAGATTGGCTTCTTGTATTATAGTTGTGATATTGTGAATTATATTGAATTTTTTCTAATAGATCTGATGCGATGGTACTATTTTATAAATAAATATCAGTCATGTACTGAACATAATTTTGAACTGAAAGCCAATTTATTTCTTTTAACATAGTTGCAATACTCATCTTTCTGTCCTTTATGTCCCTTATTAGAATATAAATAGGCAAAATAAGGAGCCCAAATATTTTACATAAGCAGGCTTAAGACGTAAAAGTGCCAATTAAT